>PVIR01008489.1:0-56629 GCA_004026965.1 Petromus typicus
TGGGGCTGGTGGGTGGACGCTGCCAGTCCCCACTGGGGTCTCCTTATCTCCTGTGCACTGTGAGCATTGCCCCAGTGGCTGGTAGCTGCCCCTCATCCTGAGAACTGCTCTTACAGCTCAACCCTCCTAGGGCTGGCACAGCGGTCCAGGCTGGATCTGTCGGCTCCAGCCATGCTGTTCTTCAGACTGGCCTTGAACTCGGACAGTCCTCCAGCCTCTGCCTCCCTTGTAACCCACTGGGATTATAAGCATGACCCTTGGACAGGCTGAGGCTGGCCACCAGCTGGACCCACAACCTCCCTGAGCTTCATCCTGGTCCTGCCTCCCACGCTCACAGGTTTCTCCTTGAGACACTTTCTCAAGAAACCCCATGTGCTGGACATGGTGGAGTGTGCTTACCACTGCAGTTACGCAGGAGGCTGAGGCAGGAGGATTGCAGATTCAAACCTAACCTGAGCAATTTAGTGAGATCTTGTCTCAAAATCAAAAATTAAAATTGGGCTGAGGATGTAGCTTAGTGTGAAGGTTCTGAGTTCAAGCTGCAGTATTAAAAAAAAAAGAGAGAGAGAGAGAGAGGGAGGAAGGGAGGATGGGAATGTAATTCAGTGGTGGGGCACCCTGGGTTCCATCCCTCTACAACAAAAAGAAAAGAAAAGAAAGCCCATGTGCAAGAGTCTTCCTGCACTGCTCCTGAAGATAGCCCGAGACAAGAGGTGCCCCTGTGGCTTGGTGGACTCATCCCTCCCTCAAAGGAAGGATTCTGCTCCTTGGCCAAGGAGGACCGAGGAGCCCACCTTCTTGGCTGATGACCACAGGGACAAGGCAGGGAGAGCTCAGGCTGGGAGCCCAGGCCCGGATGGAGGGAGGGAGCCAGCAGGTGATTGCAGTGCAGTGGGAAGTGCTGTAGGAAGGACAGGCTTTGGGGGCGCCTGGCCCCAGCTTTCCCCTGGGAGGAAATGGGAACAGTTCAGAGAAGGAAATGAGTTTGGATCACGGTCTAGGGAGCCTGTGGCTTGGCTTGGCCAGGGGAGGAGGACGGATAGACACAGGGCAAGAAGAGAGCTGGCAGATTCTCATGCGGGATGCTGTCATATTCAGTGGCTGTGGACCCACCGCTTGGTCAGGACCTTGGGTACAGACAGAGAGCCATGATGGGTCCCCACATGGGCAAGGTCAATCCCACTGACAAGGACATTGCCTTGGCCTGGAATGGATCCCAGGAGAATCCAGAATATTCTGCCAAGCATGAGGACAGGGCTAGAAGGGAAAATTACAGGTGACCTGTGTGACTTGGAACTGTGAGGCATGCGCCCGACCCGGGCAGGCCCAGCAAGGTTCACATCTACAAACTCTAGCAGACATGCATTCTAGTGAACAGACATTCAATATACACTATTTTCTAAAGTGATTTTTCTAATAAGTGTTGATTTAGAATAATCCTGTCTACTGAATGGAGTAGATTTAAATGTTTTAGACTTCCAAAGAGCAATTGCAAGTAATAATTGTTTGTATAAAATCTGTTCTTATTGGCCCTTTTCCCTGTCTCCTTCCTCGGTGTGGTAATACATGAGATGTTTTAGTTCTGTAACAGATGTGGGAAAGCCCTCTTTTCTTCCTTCCCTTTCTCTTGTACAAAGACATGGTGACCAAGAGAACGGATTCTCAAGGCATCATGGGATGCGATGCTCATAAAGATTCCTACAAGGCTTTTGGGGCCCAGGAGGACTCCCTGCCATAATAACAGAGAAGCCAAAGAATTGCAAGCAGCCATCTGAACAAATGACTCTTTCCTAGGTCACAGCTGGTGGCAGGCGCCCTTGGAGGAAGTCTCCACTGGAATCCACATTCCAGCCCCACAGCCCATCTTCCTCTGACCCTTCCTTGTGTGAGGAACAATGCTCGGTTTAAGACTAACTCTAAATTTCCGGTCTTTTGTTAGTGCTGCTGCTGTGTTTGCCCTCATATGTACATAAATTTAGCTTGGCTTTTTCAGCTGGCTGGGTGCTCAGGGAATTGTGATAGGTGGAAAATTTGTGAAGAGAAGTACAGCTGTCATGGAGGACAAAGAGGACCTGATCCTACAGCGGAAGTCAGGACTGAGGAAACCCTTTTTTCTATTTCACAATACCTATTATACATTTTGGATATCATTTACACTTTCAATTTCTCACACTGGAGAGCAGTATTTCAATATCTGTGTGCTATTTATTTCACTTAAGAGTATAGTTTAGGGCCGGGAATATAGCTCAGTGGTCCTGGCACCTGTCTTGCAAGCCCAAAGACCGGAGTTCGATCCCTAGTAACCACATAACAATACTGGGCGTGGAGACTCACCCCAGCAGCAACCAGTACCACATACCATAGTCCTGGGCATGGTGGCTCACGCCTGTAATCCCAGCACTTGGGATGCAGAGGCAGGAGGATTGCTGTGATGTGAGTTGGAGGCTGAGCTCAGGGCCAGCCTGAACCACAAAGCGAGACCCTGTCTCAAAAAACTTAAAAAAAAAAAAATTAACCCAGATGATAAGGTAAAGGGCACTAACTTGGGTGGGCTTAAGATGAAGAAACAGATTCTAGGGGCCAAAGACTGTCTTAATGTAAACTTCTGAGGTCACTCACCCCTTAGAGGATTCCTCCGAGCACACATACTTATGCTGACCGAAGTTACAGATGTTTCTTTCTCTCTCTCTCTCTCTCTCTGTCTCTCTCTGTCTTTCTTTCTCTCTCATATCTCTCTCTGTCTTCTCCAAGTGAGCTCTGGCTTACTTCTGACTACCAGATCTATCTACTCTCTTGGAGACATCCTGAACTCATTGTGTAGACCATGCTGGCTTCGAACTCAGGCAGTCCTCCTGTCTCTGCCTCCCGAGTGCTAGGATTACAGGTGTGAGCCACTGCACCCAGCTCTGAAATTCTCTGCCTGACTACAAGCTTGCTCCACTGTGGGGAAGGCACTGTCTCCTTGCCCTGATTGCTGATGCTTTGCCTATCTTTCCAAATTGAGTGTAGGACCCTTTTTAAACAAACAAACAAATCATTCATTAAATCCCTTTATATACTAAGGGTAGTGGGTCCCTTGTGGGTATAGTAACTATTTCTCCTCATTTGTCATTTGTCTTTTAAGTTTGTGTAGGGTAAGTTGTTTATTTAAGCAAAAGTTAAAAAATTTTATAGGTTTACATAAACTTTTTTTTAAATTGGTAATGTCTTCTAAATCTTAAGAGGATTTTTTCCATTTGAGCTTTATATATTTCCTAATTTGGGGGGGTGGGGTTCCAGAGAGTGAACCTAGTCCTTCACACTGTGCTCAGCCATTTTAAATCATATTTATTTAGAATCAGGGATTTAGTTTGGTGGTTCTGGCACCTGTCCTGCAAGCGCAAGGGCCCAGGTTCAATCCCCAGTAACCACATACAAAAATACCAGCTGTGATGGGTGTGCTGACTCACGGCCACCAGCAATCAGTACTGCGTACCACAGTGGGAGCGTGGTGGCTCACGCCTGTAATCCCAGCACTTGGGAGGCAGAGGAAGGAGGATTGCTGTGAGTTCAAGGCTGAGCTCAGGGCCAGCCTCAACTACAAAGCAAGATCCTGTCTAAAATATATATATATATACATACACATATATATATAAATATATATATAAATGTGTGTATATGTATATATATGTGTATATGTATATATATGTATATGTATATAAAATTTATATAAACATATATAAATATATATATATATTGCAGTACTAGGATCAGTCTCACAACCTTGGGCTTGCTAGGCAGGTGCGGCACCCCTGAACTAAATCCCTGGACCTTGATTTTTATTTTTAAGACAAGGTCTCCCTCTGCTTAGGCTAGGCTTGAACTTGCACTTTTCCTGCCTCAGCTTCCCAGAGTACTGAGATGATAGATGATAACTGCATCACCACACCCAGAAGCGTTTAAATTTTTGATTCATCTGTGATTTGGGGGGTATGGAAAGAGTAAGATACAGATTTAGTTTCCTCATCTCCTTTCCAAAGGTCAGCCACATCTCCAATGACATTTTTTGAGAATTGATCTATCTTTGTTTTTTAGAATTGTTCATATTTTATGTTCCCAAGACATCTGGGTCTATTTCTGTATGCTATATTGTTTCATCAATCTGCTTATTTTTTCTCTAGTACCAAATAGATTTAATAAGTATGGAGAAGACCTAAATTCTGTAATTGTTATTCTCAGTAGATTTAAAAGGACATGGTATGAAAAAACGAACTGTCTTAAGAGCCAGGCAGATTGCTTTCAGATGCAAAACAAAATTACCAAATTATAGGTTATGAAGGAAGCAGTGAACACAGAGAAGTCCTGCAGCAAATCCAGCCAGTTGGAAGATCAGCTGGAGATAAGGAATGTGATTAAAAATGATGAGATTTGGAAGATGGTGCAAGGCTGGCTGGCTGGGTAGGTGGATGGCTGAGTGGATGGATGGACGAGTGGATGGATGGACGAGTGGATGGATGGATAGAAGGGGGGATAGTGCTAGACTGGGAAAAGTGATTGCAGAAAAGAACCAAGAGTGGAAGTAAGTGAAATGACAAGGGAAAATAGAGTAATTTTTCCCCTGGTTGAAGAGAGTCCAACGTTTAGGGTGAGCAGGACTATCCGTGTCCAGGATATGTTTGTCAGGTTCCTGTTCCAAACAGCCTGTAGAATTTTGTATGCGTGTCAGGTTCTAGTTATGTAGTTCGGGCTGGTGTCGAACTCTTGATGTGGTCCAGACTGGCCTTGAACTCTTGACGATTGTCCTGCCTCAGCCTCACAAGTGCTGGGATCACAGGGGTGCACTACCACACCTAGCTAAACTGTAGAACTGACTGTGGCTGAGGGCTCCATGACCTTGTGTTTAAATTAGGTTTCCTTTCCCTGGGCTGCCACTTCCTGCTCCTGGCTCTGTCCCCTACTTCCCCAGGCACCCCAATCTCCGAGCTCCCAGAAGGGTACATCTCTTGTTCTCCTTTCTGCCCCTGTTTCTCTGTCCCCAGGGACTGGTCTTCCTGTGCCCACCCTGGCTAACTGAGCCCATCAGAGCCGTGCCTGGGCTCTTTGTTTTCTCCCCTGTGACCTCATGCGCAGTCCCTGCCGCCCCATCCTGTGCTACTTCATGGAGCACACTGCATCCTGGACACATCCACCCCTCACCTTTGCCAATACTGTGGTTTGGCAGTTTCCCACGAAGCCCCCAGGACCCTAACCCAAGCCCAGATCCGGTCCTCTCTGGGTGCCACCGTAGCTCTGCCCTCCCTTGATGGACCTGTTGATCTCTCTCTTTCCTTCTGCAGCCAGACCATGCGCCCATCAGCAGGGCAAGGCCTGCTGATTTTGCTGGAGCATCACCCGAGGATGCACACCAGGCACACAGTACATGTCCCACTCCCGTGGAGTCCACATACTGGAGAAAACACGCAGTCCTTGTCTGAGCCAGCCTAAGTTACTTAAGATGATTTCCCGATCCATTCCTTTTCCTGAGATGACGTTATTTTGTTCTTTACGAGTGAATCATATTCCACTACACCCTGTACCACATTTTCTGTATCCGTTGGTGCGCACTGGCGCTGGCTCCCTATCTTCATTATAAATCGTGCTGCAGTAAACATGGGTGTGCAAGTACCCAATAGTGTTGGGCTTTAATTTCTTCTGGTCTACACCAGAGATGTGGGTGTAGCTGAGCCACGTGGCAGCTCCATTTCTAGTTTTTTGAGGAGCCTTCACGTGGATTTCCACTCATATTCCCACCAGCAGTGTAGAAAGTTTCCTCCCTTCCTGGTCATTCTCACCAGCATTGACTGGTTTTTTGTATTCTGATGACAGCTATTTTCCTACTGGCTACAGATGTTGAATATTGTTTTTCCTATACTAATTGGCTGTGTGCACATCTTTTGAGAAGTGTGTATTCAATTTATTTGCCTCTTGATTGCATTATTATGTGAGGGGGGTCTCTAGCTTTTTTGAGGTTTTTCTCTTTCCTGACATTAATACTCTGCCAGAAAGTACCTGGAAATGATTTTTATCCCATTCTGTAAGTTATCTTTTCACTTTGTTGGTTGTTTCTTTGCTATATGGAAATATTCCAGTTTCTTGTAGTCTCTCTTTCTTTGATTAAAAAAAAAAAGGTACTGGGAATGAACCCACACCAAGTGACGTTCCCAACCCTTTTTTTTTTTTTTTTTTAGGTTTTTTTTGAGACAGGGTCTCGCTTTGTGGTTCAGGCTGGCCCTGAGCTCAGCCTCAAACTCACATCACAATCCTCCTGCCTCTGCCTCCCGAGTGCTGGGATTACAGGCATGAGCCACCACACCCGGCACTGTGGTATGTGGTACTGGTTGCTGCTGTGTGTGGGTCTCCACACCCAGTATTGTATGTGGATACCGGGGAATCGAACCCGGGTCCTTGCGCTTGCAAGACAGGCGCCGGAACCACTGAGCTAACTCCCCGGCCCCCAACCCTTTTTGATTTTTAAATTTTGAGATAGTTTCACTAAATCATTAAATTACCCAGGTTGGGTTAAACTTGGGATCTTCCTGCCTCAGCCTTCCAGGATGTGCACCACCATTCCTGATTCACTTGTTGATTCTTGCAGTTATTTCCTGTGCTATTGGCGTCCTATTCAGGAAGTTTGTGCCTGTCTCTAACACTTCTTTCCCCAGTTTCCGTCTAGCATTTTCAAAGTTTCAGGTCTAAACTTGAGTCTTTGATCTAATTTGAATTGATTTTTATACAGGATGTGAGAGAGGGACCTAGTTTCAGTCCTCTTCATTTGAATATCCGACTTTCACAGCACCATTTATTAAGGAGGCTGTCTTTCTCCCATGTGTGTTTTAGGCCCCTTTGTCAAGAATCAGATTGGGCCAGGGAGTTAGCTCAGTGGTTCCAGCGCCTGTCTTGGAAGCACAAGGACCCGGTTTCGATCCCCGGTAACCACATACCATACTGGGCGTGGAGACTCACCCCAGCAGCAACCAGTACCACATACCACAGTGCCGGGCGTGGTGGCTCACGCCTGTAATCCCAGCACTTGGGAGGCAGAGGCAGGAGGATTGCTGTGATGTGAGTTTGAGGCTGAGCTCAGGGCCAGCCTGAACCACAAAGCGAGATCCTGTCTCAAAAAACCTAAAAAAAAAAAAAAAGAATCAGATGATTGTGCTCATGTAGGTTTGTTTCTATGGCTTCTATGCTGCTCCATTCTACTCTATTTCTGTGCCAGTACCACACCGTTTTTGTCACTGTGACTTTGTAGTTGATTACCATGATATCTCCAGCCTTACTCTTTTTGCTTAGGGGTGCTCTGTCTAGTCTTCATCTTTTGCATTTCCATATGAATTTTAGGATTTTTTTTCCTAGTTCTGTAAAGAGTGTCATTAGCATTTCGTTGGGGACAGCATTGGATCTGTAGATTGCATTCATTAGTTATAATTCTGCTGACTCACAAATATGAGAGGTCTTTCTATCTTTTAGCATCTTCTACTTTTCTTTTTTGTGCAGTTTTCATTGTAGAAGTCTTTCACCTCCCTGTTTAGGTTGATTCCTAGGTTATTTATTAATTTATTTTTGAAGACATGGTAATTAGAATTATTTTCCTGATTTCTTTCTCAGCCTATTCATTACTGGCTTCTTAATGTTTATTTTATGTCCTGTAATGTTGCTATATTTATTTATCAGCTCAAAAAGTCTTTTGGTGGACTTTTTTGTTTTTTCTTTTTGGTAAGGACCTTGTGCTTGCCAGGCAGGTGCTGTGCTGCTGAGCTAAGTCCCTGAACCTTTAGGATCTTCTATATATAAGGCCAGATTATCTGTAAATTAGGATAATTTGACTTGTTTTCTTCTTTGTATTCTCTTTATTTCTTCCTCCTGCCTAGGAAAGAGAAAGGAAAATCCCTCGAGCTATGATGAGTAGGACTGGTGAGAGTGGACATTCTTGTCCTGTTTTGCTTTTAGAGGAAGTGGATTCAGTTTTTTCCCATTCTGTATGGCCATAAATTGTTGAATGTGAAAATTAACACATGCATAGAAAAGAGTTTTTTGTTTTGTTTTTTTTGAGACAGGGTCTCGCTTTGTAGTTCAGGCTGGCCCTGAGCTCAGCCTCCAACTCACATCACAGCAATCCTCCTACCTCTGCCTCCCGAGTGCTGGGATTACAGGTGTGAGCCACCACGCCCGGCACTGTGGTATGTGGTACTGGTTGCTGCTGGGTGAGTCTCCACGCCCAGTATTGTTATGTGGCTACCAGAGATTGAACCCAGGTCCTTGGGCTTGTAAAACAGGCACTGGAACCACTGAGCTAACTCCCCGGCCCAGTATTATTATTATTATTATTATTTTTTTGATACTCAGTTTTATGGGTAATTGTCATTTAAAAAAGAAAAAAATTCTCACTAGCCTGACTTTTTTTTTTTTCTTTTTGTGCAATACCTATTTGCTCTGGTTTTAGGATCAGATACTTTTTTCCCTTGGGGAAAAAAAAAGATATTGTATTTTTAATTTAGAAAGACCCACTGTGTCCTTAGGTCCCCATTTGGGGTATGCAGATGGCTGTGAGTTTTCTGAATGGAACTCAGCCCTTTGTTCTCGGGGCAGCCCCACCTGGTCCTTCCTCCAACCCTTTGTATGAGTTTCCCATGGTTGCCATGATGAATTGCCAAAGCTCAGCCACTTAAAACAACACAGCTTTATTATGTTACAGTTCTGCGGGTCAGAGGTCTGCTGCGGCTCTCATGGGGCTCAAACCAAGGTGTGATGGGGCTGTCCTTTTGTTTCCGCAAACAGCTGTGCCTCTCAGTTTAGTAACATGCATGCTGCGTGTTTATGGGAGAGCTAGGAATCCTGTAACTTCCTATGTAATGTGTCAGGAGTAGCCTGTACTGATAGCTGGAGATTAAGATATGCCACGGAGCAAGTGCAGCTACACAAAGGGGAACTAATATTTTAGACTTGTAGCTATTGCTGTCGTAGTTCCTCCTTTTTTATGTTTTAAAAAATTATATTAACAAAATGAAAAAAATTGTGGGTAATCCTTTTATCCAGATAGACCAGCCTTTCATTCATTCACACGCATCTGTGCAAGGTCAGCGGTTGTTAGTGAGGTGATTTCACACCCGGGGACACTTAGCAAAGTCTGAAAACATTAGTTGTTAACAGCTGCGGGATTGCTGCTGGCCTCCGTGGGTAGAGGCCAGGGATGGCGCTAAACATCTCCTAATACACATGAAAGCCCCACAACAAAGAATCAGGTGGTCAGGAGGGTCAGCATGTAGAGAACCTGACAAATGTGTGCATATCTGAATGCGTGTATTCACACATATAAATGTGCGTCGATGTGTGTTTTAAACTGTCTTAGTTACTTTCTTATTGCTAGGACAAGATACCTAATACCAATAAGTCAGAGGAGGAAAGGTTTATTTTAGTTCACTGTGGGGGAGGTGTCAGCCCGTGGTTGGCTGGCTCCAAGGCAGGGTGGCAAGTCAGATGAGAAACAGTCCTTGGCAGGGTAGGCACGAGGTAGGAAGCAGCAAGCAGCAGCCTGCTCTCTCTCTCTCCTCCAGCCAGGAGTATAAAGGACTGACTTTGGTGCCAGGCTACAAGCCCATTAGTTGGTGCCACTCAAACACAAAGTGGGGCTTTCATCTTCAGTGAATCCATCCAGCAACACAGAACTATGCAGATCTAATCAGTGGGCTGATCCAGTACCACACACCTTAGATCCAGCCACCTTTGTAAAGCCCCAACTATGAGCACATGAGGCTTCAGGGGACATCTAGATACAAGCCATAACATATATGTACCTATATTTTAAACAAAATTGGACTTCTAAGTTTATAACTCACATTTTCATAATGTACTGTTATTTTCCTAAGTAATGGAATTACCTGTTGCTTCATTTTAAGGGTGATGATAGGTCATATGCTGTGGTTTATAGCTTCCATGTCTATTCTGGGTTTTTATTTAACTTATTTGTGTAGCTTTGGTTTTTTGAGACAAGGTCTTGCTATGTAGTCTAGGCTGGTCTTGAACTCACCATGGTAGCCCCCGCTGTTCTCAGACCTGTAGCAAACCATCCACCTCAGCCTCCCGAGTGCTGGGTTACAGGCATGCGCCACCACGTCCCGCTTGATTTTGGCACTTTTGGTGGTTTCTCCATCCTCAGGGAACCTCACTAGAACTGGGCTCTCCCTGCCTGTCAGATGAAATTTTCCTCTGTGTTGTGAAGGTCCTGGTCACCCTTGGGACTGACTTTGGTGCCAGCTTTTTCCATGCCAGGATTTGTCCTTGGAGTGTTCGAAGGTTACCATCCTTGGGTGGGTGTCTCAGGGCTCAAGAAGCTGAAGAGCAGCCACCAGCGCAGCGTCGCACTAGGCCTGGCCCAGCACTGGCAGCCCAACCCTGGACCTGAGCTGGACGGAGCCGTACAGATTCCATGTCAGCCTCCACCTGCTGCCCAAGTACTTCCTGGCTCTCAGGGACAAAGCCTGACTCCAACTTCTGTCTTCTTCAATTCCAGGCCTCTCCCTCTGATGAACAGAGACCGGAAGAATGGACTACAGTCACCAAGCGTCCTTAGTCCCGTGTGGGCAAGACAAATACATTTCCAAGTAAGAGTCTTTCCACAGTGCTGTGGGCGGATGGGAGTTTCTGGCAGAGAGGCCTCCTCTGTGCATCACGAGGTGCGGAGGAGCCAGGTCCCTGCACACGGACTAGCGAGAGCAACGTTGAGTCTGCAGCTCCCACAAAAATGGGGGTCAGGAGAGGCAGCGTCCTGGAGGCTTCTGGGAGGAGGAGCTGGCTGGCGGATGCTTGCTATGGTTTGAATATTCATTTCCCAGACTTCACACGTGGAACCCTAGCCCTCAGCTTGACAGTGCTGAGGTTTATAGGCTTTGAGATGTGGTTGGATCAGAAGCAGGGTCCTCTGATGAGTGGGACCAGTACCCTTAACCAGAGGCCTGGGGAGCTGGCTCACCGGCTGCTGCGGGAGGTGCAGAGCGGAGGGTGGTCCAGGGGGAGCCGGATCTCTGGACCTGTGGTTTGCAAGCCACTCCCAGGGGGCAGGGACACTGCTCATGCCCTGTGTGGCGTTGCCCGGGTCCTGGCTGCAGCGCTGTGTCCTTTGCTGTGGGCATGGTTGCCTGCTGAGCAGAAGGAACGGGTTCCTTGCTTTCTGTGCAGTGCCAGCTCCAGAACTCAGACTGTCACTGTTATGGCCGAGGCTGAGCCAAAACTGGCTTTTTTCCACAGTGAGCTTTTGAGTCTTTGTTAGGTCGAGCACGGAACCGGATGTTTTCTATTGGGGATTATTTGAGATGAAATTGTTTTAGCCTCACTTGGTCATACACAGGTGCCTGGTGTGTGATTCAGAACAGAACAACTTCCTGTTCCTCCTTCTCCTCCTTCTACAATTTCTCTTCTTCTTCTTCTTCTTCTTCTTCTTCTTCTTCTTCTTCTTCTTCTTCTTCTTCTTCTTTTTCTTCTAGAACTGGGAATGGAACCAAGGGCCTTCACATGGAGCTCCCTGACACTTTATATAGACCTTTTTAGACAAAGCCTAGCCAAATTGCCCAGGCAATTTGATCTGTGATCCTCCTGCCTCAGCCTCCCTGAGCCCTGCGATTATAGGTGTGCACCACCACGCCCAGCATAGATGCAGAACATTTTTACCTCTTCAGTGAAGGGATTTACTGGGGACTTTTCCATCCTGTGACCATGCACTATAGTTTCACACCCACATGGTCTTCGGCACCAGCAGAACATCTGTTTTAGTTTATCTGGAGTTACACTTGTCACTAACTCATTCCAGCTCGCACAGAATACTCCTTTATTTGGGTTTAAGTTTTCAGGAATTCCTTGGAATTTCTAGTGGATTTTGACTTCTGTTGAGGCCTCAAATCTCGACACTGAATGACTGGGTAGTAGGACGTTGAACTTATCACCTCTTGCCTGTGAGAAGACAGAACAATTTCTCTCCTTTCATCTCTTACAGAGCAGGATGTGTTAAATGGAGGGGACTTCTGTCACAACCCAGCACAGTCCACATCCACTCTTGCCCCAGGGGGACCCATGGTTCTGACCCTAGCACCCATTGCACACTCAGGTCGATGGCATCTAGAGGGTGTCTGCTCTTGAGTCTGGCTTCTGCCATTCAGCATACAGAACCTGAGAGTCATCTATACTGTGCCCTCTTCTTCCATATAGTCATTGCCGTATAATCTAACTTCCTTTATTCTTTCATTCTGCAGTTATTGGGAGTTTATACAGTTGTATTGTGATTTTGTTTTCTGACACAGGGTCTCATTATCTAGTCCAGGGTGTCCTTAAACTGACTTATGTAGTCCAGGCTGGCCATGAACTTGCAATCCTCCTGCCTCAGCCTCCCAAGTGCTGAGATTGCAAGTGTGCATCACTATGCCTGGCTTGGGAGTTTGTAATATTTTGAACACATAATGAAGTCTTGTTAAAGCCTAAGTTAGCATGGCCGAGACCTGGCCCTGCTGACCTTCTGGAAAGCCCAGGAGTTTCAAGTCTGTGTTTTCTTCTTGCTCACAGAGAACACAGAGAGGAAGCAGTGAGGACAGGAGAAGCCTGTCTGGGTATGGGGAGGGGTCCTCCTTTACGAATCTATGATCCATCCGCTCACTCCTTTCACAGAACTGGGGCCTGTCTGCAGGTGGGGCTGCCATAGGTGTGTAGTTGCTTCTTCTGCAGTCCATTTTGGGCTGACACCTGACCTTGGGGTGGGGGAGGTGGTGGTCTGCAAGTGTTCACTCACATGGGTGTGCACACTGGGGTCCTGGGCCCGGGTCAGAGGGAGCAAAGGGGCTGCTCCATGGCAGAGGGCTTCACATGAGAGTGTTGCAATTTGCCCTCAGGAACGAACTTCTCCTGCACCTGAAGACCTACAACCTATACTATGAGGGCCAGAACCTGCAGCTGCGACACCGGGAGGTAGGCAACACCATGACAGTCCAGCTCTGCCTTGGGACCTGGGCCTGGCTTTGCCTCTGTGAGTTCTGGCTCTGCAGGGCCCTGAGGTCCTCGGCGATCCTTGCCCCTCCTGCCACGGCGAGTGGCCTCTCACTCAGGCATCTCTCAAGGAGGCTGAGCCAGGTTTTGCTCCTTTGCTAGCACAGGACGGTCCCGGGGCAGGGGTGGCATACCCTGGGCGGGGGCCTCCACAGAGGGCTCCAGGAAGCATCTTCTCATCTTCTTGAGCTGATGTCCTCTTGCTGGGTGGCCCAGAGCCTTCCTGAGGATTCTGTGTTGTGTTTGCACATCTGGGCTCAGATCCTGTTGCTGCGGCCACCAGACAGGTCCCATTAGCTCTGGGTGGTGACTCACTGTGGCTGCCTTCTCAGAATGGGCTGTGCTGTCCCTGGCTTTCCCCAGCCCCCACCCTGAAGCTAAGCTTACTTGTCCTGGATCCATTTCTGTGCAGCCTGTGATCAGGCAGATAACGAGTTATAAAGACATCTGGTAGCGTAATTTATACTCACATGTTCTTGGCTGAGAAGAAGGCTAGAGTAATACCCTCTGCAACATTTTCAGCCTATTAAGCCATAGCAATTTAATCCATAGAGCCGGAGAGCGGATGGTGGCATTTTAGCTGCTCAGGTGGGCTCTTGGAGGATCCATGTGGGAGGCAGTGGCCCTTCTGCATCCCTGAAAACCCCCTTGCCTGCGAGTCCACTGCAGGTTAAATCCTGCTCAGCAGTCTTGTGGTATAATGCCCGGAAGCCAGCCCCGTCCGGCAGGAAGGCTGGATGAACAGCCTGTGCTTGCTAAAGCCTTGCTCCCCACCACTGTTGGACACCCCAAAATCGTTCCGTTCCTCTCCTGGCTTCCTCTCCCCCCTCCCCATTATCCCTTGGCCTGGGCTAGTGATGCACTCCCTGGGCAGGTGTCACTTGGATCCATGGGCCTGTCCCGAAGATGCGGTCACCACCCAGGGCTGCCGCCTGTGGTCCTGGCCGAAACAGGAGTTCACAGGCGGTTTTCTGAGGCTGGAGAGAAGAAATCTGACCCATTTGGACACTGTCCTCACAGCGTCTGTTAATTCCTGATTGGACTGCGGCAAGACTGGGGCCCTCAAACAGCTTTCCCAGGGAATAAGATTGTCAGCTACACCTCACAGTGTCCCGTGATTAGAGGGTTCCGTGGCTACACGTGGGCTCTGTTTCTCTAGGATGGAACATAGCAAACTCTTGGGAAGGATCACATTTATCTTCTTATTTGGTCAAGGAGCTCTGAGTATAAATTCGGATTTATTTATCTCTTGGAGAGTCATGATGTAGCACGAGGTTGGTGCAGGCCCTGGGAGTTCTGCCGCAGACTCTGATTAACACAGCCTCTCCCAGCTCAGGACCACTCAGCACCCTTTTAAGGCAAGTCTGTGTGCGGGACGAGCCAGTGCTCTGTGGAAGCACTGCTGTAAACCTTCACCCAGCCAAATGGTTGCTGAATGTATATTAACAGCTGAAGACACATTACTTTCTGTAGCCGGGGAGGGAAAAGTAGCTACAAGAATTCACTCTTTGCTTCTAATAGTAAGTCTTGTCTCACTTATTTGAAAAGATATATTTTGGCTTCTTAAAAGTCATTAGAATGAAGACAACGAAACGTTTTCATAAGTTGTATTTGTGTAAGTGAATTTCACTACAACTTTGTGTTTTGGTGGTGGTGGTACAGCGGTTCGAACCCAGGGCCTTGAGCACAGTACACAAGTGCTCCACCACTGGGCCGCAGCCCCAAGCCCCTGCAGCATACTTCTCTGTGAGGTCAGCTTTAGGGTGGTGGGCTTCACAGCAGAGTGGGTCTTACTGCTGGAGAGCGTGAAACCTGTTCACATCCCATGGTGCAGTCAGAACGCATCGAAGGCTGTCCTTGTCCCCAGGAGGGGTTTGGCTCTGGGGGTTCACCAGGCGGATTGCTCTGTGGGCAGGAAGAAGACGAGTTCATTGTGGAGGGGCTGCTGAACATCTCCTGGGGGCTGCGCCGGCCCATCCGGCTCCAGATGCAGGACGACAATGAGCGCATCCGGCCCCCACCCTCCTCCTCGTCCTGGCATTCAGGCTGCAACCTGGGGGCGCAGGGGTGAGTCAGTGCTGTGGGCCTGGGACCTGGGGTGGGCCTGAGGGGTGGGCGCTCTTTGTATCCTGGAGCAGGGAAACGTCAGTGCACAGCCTCCCCTCCTGGGCTACCTGCCTTGGCTTGGTTGCCTCCTCCAGCCTCAAGGGGAGTTCTGGGGCCCCTGGGGGTGCTGCTAGCAGGTCCCTGAGGCAGCCTGTGCTTTCTAAAGAGTCAGTGCCCTTCCCCCGCCACACCACTCCCCAGGGAACGGCCCTGCTCTGGGGACATTAGGGCTTGACGCTTCTGACCAAAGCCTTCTTAGCTTGGGAGGGCTTTTTGTCTTTCTTAAATTTGTTTACTAGTGTTTCTGGTATATAATAAACACATATACCACGTGGAGCCGGTATACACACCTGGATCCTTTGTACTTCTCCTTCCTCCCTCCTTCCCCTCCCCGTGTCCAGATCCCCTTCCCATGTCCCCGCATCTGTGTCTCCTGTCATCTACCTTTGATTTTGCTCTTTCCATCATGCGGACTCTGGGTTCCGTGCCTGTTTTTCCACACCCTGCATGGCCAGAGAGAAGGGAAAGTGTCTCTCGCGTGCGGCACGCCCAGATGTCCTTCTGGGGTGTCAGCTCTGAGGATCCAGTGACTGGCCTTGTTCCTCCTGAAACTTGCTGATGTTGGCGGCCTTTGGGCCAGAGCTCGGGTGGGGTGTGGCGGCCTCTCAGCCAAAACCACAGTGGTATTTTCTTTCTAGTTAAATGAGTACCAAGCCTTCTCTCTGTTGGCCACAGGGAATGTTTTGTTACACCCCACAGTCAATCTATCTTTCTGTACGATTGAGAGTTAGTATGATGTGGTCAAACCCTAGGGTTGATCTGGTTTCTTTCCAAGACAATTGAAGCAGCAAGTGGGCGCTGGGTTGTCTCGTCCAAATTCTTTGGTTTCCTCTAAGTTCGCTGGCTTCACACTGCTTTGCTTTCAGTGCCTGGGCTGGATTTGATTTGATTTCCAGTGGGCCCAGCCCCATCCGCTGCCTGAGCCTGACCCCATTCTGTAACATTCCGTTCCCTGCGTGAGATGATGTTTGAAATTCCACTTGACCCTGGGGCCTTGGGCTGGGCTGAGGAAGGGCCCTTCGGTCTGCATACTTATGTCTTCTCTTTGCCCGGTGGTATCAAGCAGCTCTTGGTTGGCCCTTGGAGCCTAAAAGGCCTTGAGAGTTTCCAAGAATGTGGCCCAGATGCAGCTAACATCGAGCAAACATCTGGACAGCTATGTTAAGGTGGATGCTGAGGCTGGTTTCTGCTTCAGGGAGAAATAGGCCTTGGATCAGGAAGTGGGGCATGATGGCTGTGGTGCCAATGATCCAGCAGTCTCTGGGTTGCTCTGGCTAGAGGCACTTAGGGGCTCAGAAGGCTGTGTTAGATCACAAGGGAAACTTGGATTATTTTTTTAGGCAGGGTCTAACTTTGTAGCTCAGGCTGGCCCTGAGCTCAGCCTTGAACTCACAGCAGTCCTCCTGCTTCTGCCTCCTGAGTGCTGGGACTACAGGCATGAGCCACCACGCCTGGCACTGTGGTGTGTGGTACTGACTGCTGGTGGGTGTGAGTCTCCTTGCCCAGTATTGTTGTATGTGGTTATCTGGGATCGAACCTGGCCCTGCACTTGCAAGGCAGGCACTGGAACTACTGAGCTAAATCCTCAGCCCTGGATTTTTTTTTTAAAACATGGTTTTGGTACTTAACTCAGACTGGGTTTAAACTTATGGAAATCCTCATGCCTCAGCCTCCTGAGTGCTGCAATTACAGGGGTGGGACACCACACCCGGCCCTCTTTCAGACTTTCAGTTTCAACTGGCTTCTCTTGGAACCATCATCAGCACAAAAACCTCCTTCTGCTGGGTCCCAAGGAGCCCACCCTTTTTGTCATGGGAAGCTCTAAGTGGTCAGAGAAGATTCTGTAGATTTGGAGTGTGTTTCTCCAAGCTGTTTCTGTTATCTTTTTGGCTTTGGTGGCCCTTTCTCCAGCGTGGCTGGGGGGCCCCCACCTTGCAACCCTGAGGGTCAGTGTCCCTTCTGGAACTGCCCTGACCCTCGTACCCCTGACCCTTGTGGCAGCAGCCTGCTCCTTTCCGCTCCTTTAGGTGCCAGAAACAGTTTCTGAGTTATCACTCCAGCAGAAACAACCTGAACTGGAGTCCGGTTCCGAGAAACAAATAGCTGTTATTAGGCTTTTTCAAATAAGCCACAGAATTCACTTGTGCTTAGAAGCACAGTGCAAGTGACACACAGGTTTTGTCCCGGGGCTTCTCTTTCCCGGGCTGGATGAACTGGGTGCTTGTATTGCCGCAGATGCTGGGAAAGAACATCTTCTTTCTCCTGAACTCGCCCTCCCCACCCATTACTGGGCCTGGGAATGGGGCCAGAGCCTCACCGGGGGTATGTGGTACCCAGCCTGGCCCACGCAAAGCATTCCCCGGCGGGTGGGGTGGCTGGGAGCGTGGCCTCTGCCTGCATGGCACTCACACAGTGTCCCTTTTGTTGTTTCCTCCCCCAGCACCATTCTGAAGCCCCTCACTGTGCCTGCCATTCAGATCTCAGAGGCGGGCAACCTTCCGGAGGGCGACCAGACACCCAGCCCCACAGGTGTGTGTGCTTGGGGGAGCAGGCTCCAGGTGGAGCTAGCTCTGCGGCACTGCTGTGAGAGATGCTGCAAAGGGCTATCTGTGAATATTTAAAATCCACATGGCTCAAGACCCAGAAAGAATATTAAAAAGAAATAATTAAAAACCTCTTGCCTCCTACACCCAGCAGAGCTTCCCTCCATAAAAGCCCATGAATGTGTCTTTCAGAGGGTCTCCTCTTCCCTCTACACTAGCAGGGAGCGTGTTGCTCATGGCTGTTTTTATTTATCATTTAGCTTGGGATGATAATAAATGTCTCCACTGAAGCTCTGCTCTCCACTGTGCGGAAAAGAATCATTTATTCAGTTGCTCTTGCTGACAGACTTTCAGGTCATGGTCAGCCTTCAGGTAACAACCCGGGTCACAGTCAGTGACATGTCATTTCATACACTTGTTCAAGAGGGACCACTGGGTCTTCCCTTTGTGCATTTGTGATTTGACAGATATCAGCAGTTTGCAAATCTCTGAAGGATGAGGCAATTTTTTTTTTTTTTGAGTCAGGGTCTCACTTTGTGGTTCAGGCTGGCCCTGAGCTCAGCCTCAAACTCACATCATAGCAATCCTCCTGCCTCTGCCTCCCAAGTGCTGGGATTACAGGCGTGAGCCACCATGCCCGGCACTGTGGTATGTGGTACTGGTTGCTGCTGGGCGTGAGTCCACACCCAGTATTGTGTGTGGTTAATTGGGGATCGAACCCAGATCCCTGCGCTTGCAAGACAGGTGCCGGGACCACTGAGCTAAATCTCTGGCCCAGGACGAGGCAATATTAATGAAAACGTATCAACTACTTGTGCTTGACAATTCTCATATGTCAGAGTTTTAGATTTATAGCCATAAATAGAAACGTCATGAGCCTCCTGTGTCTTTATATTGGTGTGATCTATTAAGCATTTTTCAAATTTTTTATTACGGTTATTAAAATACATATAAAATGTTCATTCCTTACCATTTTGAAGTATGCAGTTCAGTGCTATTAAATACATTCATAATGTTGTGCACCCATCGTTATGTATCTCAGAACTCTTTTCATCTTATATGCAACTTAATTTAATGTGTGTGTGGTGTCGTGTGTCAGACCCAGGGCCACCTCTTTTATCACATAACACCAAGACTCAGCAGGGTACAGCTCAGTGACAAATATATAGCAATGGAGAGCCTGGGATTTGAACGGGGAGATTTGTTCCCTGCTCTTTTCCTGTTTTTTCCTCAGTAAATTATCTATCAGGTTACTCTTCTAGCAGGATATATTTTTTTTTTTTTTTAGGTTTTTTGAGACAGGGTCTCGCTTTGTGGTTCAGGCTGGCCCTCAGCTCAGCCTCCAACTCACATCACAATCCTCCTGCCTCTGCCTCCCGAGTGCTGGGATTACAGGCGTGAGCCACCACGCCCGGCACTGTGGTATGTGGTACTGGTTGCTACTGGGTGTGGGTCTCCACACCCAGTATTGTTATGTGGTTACCGGGGAATCGAATCCAGGTCCTTGCGCTTGCAAGACAGGCGCCGGAACCACTGAGCTAACTCCCCGGCCCCTAGCAGGATATTTTTATAAAACATGTTTTTGAATGTTATTGAGCTGGGTGTGATGGTTCACACCAGGAGGCCAAGGCAGGAGGATCACAAGTCTGAGGCCAGCTGGGGCCAGTGAGCCAGACTGTCTCTGTATAAAAGGTAAAGAGGGGGGTATGGGGGTGCAGCTCAGTGTGAGGCGCTGGGTTCCAGCTGCACTGTCGCAAAACACAACGTACATTTTTTGGGAGGCAGTGGGTGCCGTATCTTTAGCCACCACGAAACAGTGTATGAGTTGCTGGTTCATTTCTCCCTCGTTTCTCAGACTCCAGGGGCCTAAAACCTGTGCAGGAGGAGACCCCGCAGCTGATGCGCACGCGCAGTGACGTTGGCGTGCGTCGCCGTGGCAACGTGAGAACACCCAGTGACCAGCGGCGAATCCGGCGCCACCGCTTCTCCATCAACGGCCATTATTACAACCACAAGGTAGCGAGGCCAACCCCGAGGGGCAGCCTACACCAGCGCCTGCTGCGCTCCGCGAGCACCACTGTCACCATGGCTGGCCTCAGGATGCCCTTTCTGTCCCATGCTCACCCTCAACCCAAATCTTTTGTCCACAGACATCGGTGTTCACGCCCGCCTATGGCTCTGTCACCAACGTCCGCATCAACAGCACCATGACCACCCCGCAGGTCTTGAAGCTGCTGCTCAACAAATTTAAGGCAAATATGTTTTGTGGGCTGTGTGTCCTCCGGGCGGGGAGGGGTACGGGGTAGGGGTGGAGAGTGGTTTTGGGGTGCTGGGCAGAGAGGTTCTTTAGACCCTTTCATAGTTCGCGGCATCAATATTACCCAGAAGTGTGTTAGAAAAGCAGATTCTGTCTGGTTTTCTGGTGGACACCTGTAATCCCAGACCTGGGAGGCTGAGACAGGAGGATTGCCAAAAATTGGAGGCCAGCATGTGCTACGTAGTGAGTTCAAGTCCAGACTGAGACCCTGTCTCAAGAAGAAAGAGAAAAAAGAAAGGCAGATTATTAGGCCCTGTTCTGGACCTGCTAGATCAGAAACTCCCAGCAAGGCCAGGAAGCCTGTTCAAGGAGCCTGGGATTGTGGGGTCCGGCTGCCCACTGAAGTGAGAAACCTGGCTTTACTCTCCCTCACTAGATCTGCCTGAGGCCTGGCCTCTGTTTGGGGGTGCTTAGTGTATGAGTTAACATTTGGGATGCAGCTGGGGCCCCTGCTTTGAAAAATAAGACTTAGATGTGCAAATTATCCACCACTCAGGAGGCTGAGGCAGGAGGACTGCCATGAGTTTGAGGCCAGCATGGGCCACATAGTGAGTTCAAGGCCAGCCTGAATTACATAGCAAGACTCTGTGTCAAAGGGGGAAAAATATATATATATAAATTTTGATTGATGAGTTTGAGGGCTTGTTACTCTTTTTTCCACAGTCCCTTTTAATTCTTTTTGAGATAAAATATTCATATTTGTTTAAGATTGGTCTTGCTATGTTGCATAGGCTGATGTCACACTCCTAGGCTCAAGTACTCCTGCCTCAGCTTCCCCAAGTATCTAGGATCACAGGCTGGGGCCTCGATGCCCAGCTAGAGTATTATCTTCTTTTTTTTGAGACAGGGTCTCGCTTTGTGGTTCAGGCTGGCCCTGAGCTCAGCCTCAAACTCACATCACAGAAATCCTCCTGCCTCTGCCTCCCGAGTGCTGGGATTACAGGCATAAGCCACTATGCCCGGCACTGTGGAATATGGTACTGGTTGCTGCTGGGCGTGAGTCTCCACGCCCAGTATGGTATGCGGTTACTGGGGATCAAACCCAGGTACTTGTGCTTGCAAGACAGATGCCGGAACCACTGAGCTAACTCCCGGCCCCTAGAGTATTATCTTTAATGGGAGCTGCCATGTCCTGGAATAGAAGGCTCTGGGCTCGAGACCCTGTGCCTCCTGTGAGCTGCCTCATGGGGAAGTGAGTCTGGCTCTTTGTACTTGTGCCTCCTGGTGCGTAGGAGGGGAGCAGGTGTCAGGGTGGGAGGGTGTGAGACCGGGTGAGGCGAGCGGAACTTGACAGCACAGTAAGTCTGAACTCTGAAGTGCTCCAGCATCGGGCATTTTCGAGTAGAAACACAACACTCAAAAAGAGTTTCAGGTGTTGGAGCATTTTGAAGTTAAGATTTTTGGATTATAGTTACTCAACCATTAAAGTCTGAATAACTCCAGGATCAGAAACCTTTCTGGTCTCAAACATCTGAGATGAATACACTCTGCCTGTATCACCTGCTACTGTTGATAGTTATCCACACTCATTCCTTCTGAGAGCTCGAACAGAGAGCCCTCCTCTCTCCAGAGGCTCCCAGGGCTCTGCAGGGTTGAGGCAGAGTGGGGAAACTGAAATACAAGCTTTCAACAAGTTTCTTCTTCTTGTGATTCAGATTGAGAACTCAGCAGAGGAGTTTGCTTTGTATGTGGTTCACACCAGCGGTGGTAAGTCTGCGGGACGCAGTATGCTGTGAAACTTCTAATTAACTCAAAATAGCAGGTTTAAAAAAACCCCACAAAACAAAACTCTCTGCCTCATTCAGTTGTATGGGTTTTGGAAACCTCCAAATGTTTGTTTCCAAGGTTGGTGTCAGGCTTAAGACCCTGTGGGGAGTGACATATGTGCCATAAACAAAACTACCTCTTAAAGAGCCAACTGCCTCTTAAAGGAGGAGCTGTGTTTTCTTGAGAGACACAGAAACCCAGGTTTTTCCGACGAGGCATCTTCCTAAGAGTTTGGCACAGAAGTGTGGTCGAGGGCAGGGCAGTGAGAGGAGGCCGCTCTTAGCGACACCACTGAATAGTTCGTTTACCTGCCCTTCTCCTGCCTTGTGTGGGGCACCTCCTGAGGTGCCAGTCAGCTGGGGACCCCTGGGCCGAGTACACCCTGCAAGCCGAACTCAGGGGAGCTCCTGGTTGCATGTGGTTCCAGAGAAACAGAAGCTGAAGACCACCGACTACCCGCTGATTGCCCGCATCCTGCAGGGCCCCTGCGAGCAGGTCTCCAAGGTGTTCCTGATGGAGAAGGACCAGGTGGAAGAGATCACCTATGACGTGAGTGCCCTTTTTCGGCCGTCTGTCCTCTGGAGGGTGGGGTTTGGCTGGGAACAGCGCGACTCTGGCCACATCCCCTTTTGCTGTCATTCTTCAGTATCGGCTTTTCTTGAATCCAGTTGAGGGTGTACCCTGTGGGAATTATGTCAGAGGAATGCTGAGGCAGAAAGGTATATCCACAGAAAAAAATGATCATGCATCTTTCTAATTAGAGAAGTTTTATAAACACTAGCAATATCAGTAGCTGGGCATGGTGATATATGCCTATAATCCTGGCACTGTGGGAGGCTAAGGCAGGGATACTGCGAGTTCAAACCCAGCCCGGGCAACTTAGTGACTTGACAAGACCCTTTTTCAAAATTAAAAATAGAGAAAGGTCTGGGGATGTAGCTCAGTGTGAAGATCCTGGGTTCAATTTCCAGTAAGAGAAGAAAAGAAAGGAAGGCAATGGAAATTAACAATGAATGTAACTTACCCTATGTGATAGCTTTTGCTACAGTAACAAACATCTCCTGTCACAGTGGCTTGCGACAGCATCGGAGGTTTCTTTCGGTTTTGTCTTTTTTTTTTTTTTTTTTTTTTATGCTCCTCATCCTGACCGCTTTGCTCGAGGCTGTGGGTTGAGATCAGTTCTGCACTCCGTGTCTAACTCAGAGGTCCAGGAGGTGCAGTGGCCTCATAGGGCTGGCTCCTCTTGGCTAATGGCCGAGCCAAACTATGGCAGCCTCCACCCCAATTGCGCACCTGTTGTGTCTGGGTGCATCTCACTGGCCAGGGCAAGCTGAGCAGCCAAACTCTGCACTAAGAGGGCAGGAGTAGGCTGGAAACTGGGGGAGCAGGCAGGGGTTCCGGTAGGTGAGGGGAAGCCCCTGCTTAAGAGTAACCCTCCCTGGGCCTTCCCCAAAGCATAGCTCTAGGAAACTAGAGTTACCAACCATCATCTGAGCCACAGTTTCTTAAGTTCCTTTTGGAGAGAATAAAGAACTCACTTGAATAGGAGTTCAGTTCTTTCTGTACATCCCTGTATCAATAGAAGGTGCTTTTCTGTTGGACATCACTAAGATTGTGGGTTGGATACAAGAGGTAAAAACTAAGAAGTTACATCTTGCTCTATAGTTCAGGCTTTCCTTGGACTCACTTGGTAATCCGGGCTGGCCTGGAGCTCACCGTGATCCTCCTGCTTCAGCCTCCCAAGTGCCGGGTACACAGTTGTGTGCCACCATGGCCACATCCTCATTGTAGACTCTGTGTTGCCCTTGAGAAGGAAGGGCTTGGCTCTTTCTTGAGAGGACGTCCTGGCTTAGGGCAAAAGTAGGGTCTGAAGGTTGCATGCCTTTAAGGAGACTGAGGGCAAAGGGAATGGGAGGGCTCCTGCGAGAGGCTCACCCGGTACCGCTGCCTCTGCCCCAGGTGGCCCAGTACATAAAGTTCGAGATGCCAGTCCTGAAAAGCTTCATCCAGAAGCTGCAAGAGGAGGAGGACCGGGAGGTGAAGAAGCTGATGCGGAAGTAAGTGTGGCTCTGGTACCAACTGGATTCTCGGGGCCCCCGGGAGCGCAGCCTCTGTCCCCTGCCTCTCTGGGCTCCCAGGTGGCAGCAGGGGATGGGTCTCCGGGGCCTTTGAGGAAGGAGGATCCAAGTCTTGGCAAGGGGACATGGGATTTAAGTGTGCTGGCTTCTCTGCTGTGTCATGGCAAGTCCAAATGTCTCCCCTCACCTCCCTTCAAAAGGTGTTAGGTTCAAGCCACTGAGGTAATAGATTCGGAGGTGGGGGAGATGACTTTATCCAGGGGTCGCCCCGGGGACCCCATGAGGATGAGAGTGCAGTCACACCAGGGCTCCTGGGACCTTTGGAGTGTTCAGTTCTGCGCAAAGAGCCCGGGAAGCCCAGCTCCCAGCCCTTCTCCCCACCCTTCGCTTTCCGACACTGCTCACCTGGAAACTACATTTGGGTGGAAATGAGTACTTAAGCGTCTCTTTGGGGAGGATTTTATGATTCCTGCACTGTGTTCAGTTATACAACAGATTGCACTTCGTAGATATTGTAGAACGGTTGGCTGAGTTTTGCAGTGGCGGGTAAGGCTGTATTTACTGTTCTCCGTGATCATAATTAGTGTAATAGCAGTTAACATTTTCTTAAACTTCTTCAGTCCTGAACTTTAAATATAGCGTCTGCTGCGCAGTGCAAAGCCAGATAGTAGGGACATGTCTCCATTTGCCCTGTGTGACAGTAACATCCACTGGGCTCTCCACAGTGTCACCTTCAGGGACACCACGGGGAACTGATCTCCCTCCTGCTATGGGCCTCTGCGTCTGTTGCCCGGGTCTCTAGTGCAGAATGCAGGTACCGGTGTAGGACACACTTCTCAAAGTTGCCACCGAGGGGACAAGCCTGGCAGTGCCTATATCCCGGCCTAGGTGAGGCTCATGTATGTGTGAGTGCTGTGCATCATGCTCTGGGCACAGCGAGCACTCGCTTAACGGAGCCCTTGGCATTGCTTCTCTTATTTTTACGTTTTCCTCATCTTTCCAGAGTCCTGATCAGAGTAAAATGGTCTCGTTTGTATTCGGCCTCTTTATCCTCCTGTCCTGGTGCCAAAGTTAGCATAGCAATGCGGTGGCCAGTGAGCCGATCACCCTAGCAGCAGAAGGGAGACCCAGAGCCGCCTGATGTTGGCTGGTGCTTCTGGGTGGGTTGAGGATCATCCCAAGGACAGGTCTGTCACCGGCCGCCCTCACCACAGCTGTCTCTTGTCCCCTAGGTACACTGTCCTCCGGCTGATGATTCGGCAAAGGCTGGAGGAGATAGCGGAGACTCCAGCAACAATCTGAGCTGCAGGAAGGGGGGGATCCAGGTGCCTCAGGAGCTGCCATGCACCTGAGACCCACAGGAAGCGGGGTGCTTCCCTCCCATGGTGATGCTGACGCGCCACCCTTGGCTCCCTGGAACGGGATGAGAAGCCAGTGGACAACTCCCTAGTACTGGATCCCTGCTGTCCTCTTTCACTTGCAAAGACTTTGGGTTGCAATTATAAGGAGAACCATGGATGCGGATCTGTATGTGCATGTGCGTGTGCGTGCGCGCACAGGACATCCGCCATGCCTCCCTGATGTCGTCATGCAGTTAGCTCCTGCACCACGAGGCACATGTGTACCAGTGGCAGGCGCGTCAGAGAAGCACTGTGGGCTAAAGAAAAGATTTCCTCTCTTTAGAGCCAGGGGCAGCCACACAAAGCCCAGAGAGAGTGTGTGTTACAGAGAGAGGCGAGGAGGCTCTGAAGCTCACTGTTGGGAGTATTTGTGTTGTGGAGAGTCTCTGTACCCCTGGCAAGATCAGCGAGCGTGTGACACTTGGAAATTTAAAAAGAACAGCCCCATCTCCTTGTCTGATGGAGAGAGGTGGATAAATCATCCTGGGTAGATGCAATGAGATCATAACTTTTTACACTGGAAACTGCTTGTTTTAAACAACAAAGATGAGTGTGCTGGTCTGTTGGATGCTGAGAGGATGGATTCTGCTCAAGGCCTTGGGGAGCCCATGTGACTCTCCACTGACTCTCTGGTGCTTCCTTGGGATGGAGGAAAGTCCCACAAGCCGGAGGCCTCATCAGATACCCACAGCACTCACCGGGGCTGCCTTCTTCCAGGAAGGTGGCTAGAAATTTTCAAGCCCCCTCCTTAGGGGGCGGGGAAGGGCAGAGGCCACCTGCAGAGACAGACGCCGGCCAGCCCTGCCTGTCTTTGCGCACACCTAGATCCAGCTGCAGTGGGAGCTTTCTTCTCTCCAGCCTCTGGATTCCGGCAGGTTCCCTCTGCCTGTGTGTGATGTGAGCCCCACTCAGGAGGACTTGTCCAGCTGTGGGGTGACAGGATGGAGCTTGTGCTGCTTCTGTGAGCAGCTGCTGATCTTCAGAGCCAGCCTTGGCGAGAGATGCAAGGACATCTGTCCCCGGATCCCCTACTGGGCAGCTGGCCATGTGGCACCGCCTTTTGAGGGTGACAGATGCTTGGAGCCAGGTGCTAGGCTGTGGAAATCGGCTCAGCAAGACCAGGCTCCCTAACAACTCTGCGGGCCTTGGCAGAGCCATTCCCGTGCCCCAGCCACAGCCGCACAGCTGTGTCAGCAGGACGGCCTGCTGCTGCTACTGCCAGGCCTGCTGCCGGAATCTCAGCAAACCTGCCTCCTCCGGGGACTCCACGCCCTCAGCAGGCTTCTGCGAGATGCACAGAGTGGGGTGCAGGATGAGGGGGCGGGGCAGGGCGAGGCAGATGTCAAAGCACAGTTTTGGGAATGCAAACATACTCTTTGAGGTTTTGCTTAAAGAAAATGATTTGTAGAATTTCTGTTCTAGATATTTTTGTCATGAATGTTCAAAGCCTCGGTTGCCCCAGTGGGGAAGATTCTCACAAAGCAAATTATTAACTCTTACAGCCAACTATTTCCTATTTAAAAAATTCTTTGTGAATCACTCGGGCAATGTGATAATGTCCAATATGCAAACATTGTGAAGTGCCCAGTTTGCCCGGTCTCTAGGGATGTGATGCCAAGATAGCCCTGACTTCCTCAGGTGGGGGTTCAGGGTAGAGGGGAGAGTGTGTTTTACACAGGGCACCCTCACAAGTGTGGGCCACCCTTTGCCACCTCCACTAGCACTCCAGAGCTCACTGCTCATGCTGTAATAACCTGATGCAGAAATTTGGCTGGGCATGGTGGCACATGCTTCTGTTTGCCAGCACTTGGGAGGCTGAAGCAGGAGGATCCCTGAGATTTCAAGGCTAGCTTGGACTACATATCAAAACCACATCTCAAAGAAACAAAACAAACAGAAAAGTTTTGGAAACTTGGCTGGGAGGTTATAGCTCAGTGGTGGGGCACATGTTTTGTATGTATAAGTAAATCCTTGGCTTTAATCCTGAGCATTGAAACAAACAAAAACAGGATCTGGAGAACCTTTGAAATAGAAGCAGCTGAAACAGAAGCTCGGCCGCAGCGTGGACCCGATTTTCCCCCTTGTATCACATGGCCTCACAGCTTTGAGCTCCTGGACCAGGTTCCACGGGTCATGCAGGTGTGTGCAGTGAGCCTGAAATTGTGCGGACATCAAAGGCAGCGTGAGGAGCAGTTCGCTGCGTCCAGCTCTACTGTGCATTTTTCACAGAGGTTTACGTTACAGTGTGATTAAAGAGAAAATCCGAGCCATCCAGCCAAGGTGGGGCAAAGCAAGAGGCTACCTTCTTGCCAATCACATGAGTGGGAATGTGGTGACTTTCGTGGGTACAGGAACTGTCACTTGGGAAGGAACCAAAAAGCACAAGTAGTCTGCAGGCGAGTGGAGGCTGAGGCGAGAGGGTCTCTTCAGATGGGCCGCACATCCCCAAGGAAAGTATAGAGGCTTAATTAAGGTCAAGGTTTTGGTCTGTGACATTCTGGTGTTTTCAGGAGAAAGTATTTGCACCTTCCTTCCCTACCAAAAAGAAAACAAGGTGCCGTCCCAGCCCAGGACCTCCACACTGTGCCACATGCTGAGCCCTCTCTACATTTTTATTATTTTGAGGCAGTGTCTTGCTAAATTGTAAACTTGTGATCCTCCTGCCTCAGCCTCCCAGAGTACTGCGATTGCTGATGTGTGCTATCACAAGTTAAGAGAGGTCCTTTTACAAATGACAAAAACAATGAGGCCCAAAAAACATTTTATTTCAAAATTCTGTAACCAACAGAACTTGATGTTGAAGATACTCTCCAAGTGAGAAGTTTCTGTGCAATTGAGGGAGGGAATATCAGTGCCCCATCGTGACAGAACTGTGCCCTGGGTAAGGAGAGAGGGGACCGAGGAGGCCACCCTAGCGCCCAGCGACAGCGGCCCCCATTTCCCACCGGACTTAGGCTGTTTCACACGAAGTCCTGCTAGAGTCTGGTGAGACGCAGCCTCCTGGGGAGATCAGGCACCCGATGTGCACACAGTGTCTGGGCGTCACAGGACCACAGAGCACCTGCCACACTTCACAGGAGCCCAGAGATGCACAAATGGGCACAGAGAAGCCTCAGTTTCCCCCTCAGGGTGCAGGCGTTTCCAGAGGGATGGTTCCCGGTGTGCTGTGCATCTAAAGGGTTTTCCTATGTGTGTTCATTCTGTCTGCTCCTTTCTAACACAACTCGCCTTTGAACGATGGTACCTGATCTGCCTGGGTCAGCGTTTGGCTCTGGACTCATCCATGGATGCACTCAGGCCGACAAGGCCTCGGTCGGGAGCCATGCATTTTTGTAATCTGTGGATATGTTTCAATGCACCTGACTTAGATCTTACTGAAATAAAGCACTTTTCAAAGTGGCGTCCCCTGGTGTGGCTCGGGTGGGTTAGTGGGAAGGGCTCTGTGCTGGGAGGAGGTGGACAGGGGCGAGGAGATGCTCTCTGGAGATGAGCGAAGAGTTCTCATGTCCCAGTCCCTCAGCCCAGCTGCACCGGCTCTGAGTACTCAGGGGTTTGGGGGCACATTCAGGCCTCAGCATCCCAAACAGGAAGTGAAATGCCGCCGGCTCGTGGGGTCACAGGTTGAGATGGATGGGGGCTGGGAGTTCCAGTGGACAGAGCAGAAGCTGCTGCACCGGAAGCCAGGTTTACCCTTTCCGCTTGGCTCCAAAGTCCTGGGGACCAAGGATGCTGAGCCGCCTTTGGACTGAAAAAGACCCCACTCCAGAGGGAGCTGGGCTGGGCTGGCCTGGGGAGGCAGCTTCTCTGTGTCCCCCAGGCAAGGCTGAGGGAGCTCAAGGTCCCTCCTCAGGGTGAATGGTTCATCTCTGAGCTGACTCACCAGCTCAGGGTACCCAGATACTCAGTCAAACACTAGTCTTGGTGCTGGAGGAGAGTTATTTTTAGATGAGACATTTAAATCGGGACAGGAATGGATCTCCTGCCATGATGGGGGTGGCCTCATTCACTCCACTCAAGACACTAAGAGAAGAGATTGAAGGCCCCTGAGGCAGGAAGAGCACAGCTTTCATCCTGCCTTTGGGCATGAACCGCATCCTCGATCAAGCAAGCCAATGCCTTAAATTCTTTCTGCCTGCTTACATATAAGTGTGTGTGTGTGTGTGTGTGTGTGTGTGTGTGTGTGTGTGTGTGTCTGTACACACATGTGCAGTCAGATCTGCATACTTACAGGTTCATTGGATTCAATCAACTATGGATCAAAATAGTAAAATCAAGACAAAAGCGAGACATGGTAAAGCACACTTGTAACTCCAGCCTTCTAAGAGGCTGAGGCAGGAGAATCACAATTATGAGTCCAGCTCAAGCAGTTTAGGGGCTTGGTGAGTCCCTGTCTCAAAATAAGAAATGGAGCTGGGTGAGATGGTACACGATTACAATCCCCGCGTCTCAGGTCATTGACCATTGCAAGTTTGAGGCCCTTCTGGACCACGTGTGAATTCAAGGCCAGCCCAAACCATGTATTGAGAACTTATTTCTTAAAAAAAAAAAAAAATTAAAGCCGGGCGTGGTGGCTCATGCCTGTAATCCCAGCACTTGAGAGGCAGAGGCAGGAGGATTGCTGTGATGTGAGTTTGAGGCTGAGCTCAGGGCCAGTCTGAACTACAAAGTGAGACCCTGTCTCAAAACAAAACCAAACCAACAACAACATCAAAAAAATTAAAACAATTTTAGAAAGTTCCACAAAGCAAAACTTGAATTAACTGTGTGCCCAGCTCGCTCCACACCCCCTTGACACCAGAGCCCCGCCCCACCAGCCCTGTCTGAGCAGTTTCTCATGCAGCTTGTCCCTGTTCTGTGCAGTCAGATGGACAAGAATAGCACATAAAAAGTACATGGTTTTTGTCCTTATTACCTATTACTGTATAGTAATATTTCCATAGCATTTACGCTGTATTAAGTTTTCTAAATCACCCAGAGATGATTTAAATTTGCAGGAGAATTTGTGCATGGGAGAGAGAAACTTTGAACAAGTTGGTTTCTTTCAAATATTATTCCGATTTCCTAACATTAGACACTTTAGTCGAGTGATGGCCTTTCGGCTGGCACATGACGAGGTGACATGGATGAGCAGACTGGTAGCTCCTTTGAGGCAGTGAGACCTGTGTGCCTCATGTCACAGGACAGGGGAGCAGACACAAATGGTGTGCTAGGGCCTCACCAGGCCCCTGGAATCAAGGGTAGAAGTAAGATCGCCCCAAATCACCCACCAATCCCAGCGGCCTCTGCCAAGGTCGCTGACAGTTCTTGGCTTGCTTTTATGGAAATGCACTGTATGACATAATGTGCATTTGTCTCTTTCAGGTAATGAAGGTATTTCAGAGTGGAGTTCATTGGAACAAAACTCTACAGTGAGGAACATGTTTCCATAATACTTAAATACAAGCAAACTCTATTGAAAGTTGAATTTGGATAAAACTACTATTTTCACTTTAAAATCATGCAAAATAAAAAATATCATTTATGAGTTTAGTTAAGTATATATGTTATATAAATTAACTTTATATGAGTAGTAGATTACTAGTAAGTACTTTTAAGCATGTAAGTTGATATTAGAAGTTTAAAAACTGTAGGGACGTGGCCAGAGACCATGGAATGTTTCCAGGTTATGTCTGCTGTTCTAGTGGAGCTGTTACCTAGGAACAGCACTCCTTTTACTTTGAAACTGTCCCAGTGTGGATGATAAATATAATCACTCTACCAATTGTGCAATGAGCAGCTTATAATTTTAATAACAAACTTCAAAGGAGCAGCCATAAATTTGCAATGTTAAGTCCATCCTTTGGAAAAGAATGGAAATTTATTGGAAGAACATAAAAATATAATGTGGATTCTTATATATCACTGCTCTGATAACTCTGTTTTAAATGTTCTTGCATTAGAACAAGGTATATGCACGGAATTTTGATGTCAAACACATTGGAATTAACTGATGGCTTTTGTTTTTATTTTTATTCTTATTTAAGAATTCTTTCTCCGGGCCGGTGATATAGCTCAGTGGTTCCAGCGCCTGTCTTGCAAGTGCCAGGGCCCAGGTTCGATCCCCAGTAACCCCATAACAATACTGGGTGTGGAGACCCACCCCAGCAGCAATCAGTACCACATACCACAGTGCCAGGTGTGGTGGCTCATGCCTGTAACCCCAGCACTCAGGAGGCAGAGGCAAGAGGATTGCTGTGATGTGAGTTTGAGGCTGAGCTCAGGACCAGCCTGAACCACAAAAGCGAGACCCTGTCTCAAAAAAAAAAAAAAAGAATTCTTTCTCCAGGGCCAAGGATTTAGCTCAGGTGGTTCTGGCGCCTGCATTGCAAGTACAAGGGCCCAGGTTCGATCCCTGGTAACCGCATACAACAATGCCAGGTGTCAAGATTTATGCTCACCAGCAATCAGAACCACATACCACAGTGCCAGGTGTGGTGGCTCATGCCTGTAATCCTAGCACTCGGGAGGCAGAGGCAGGAGGACTGCTGTGAGTTAGTCTCAGGGCCCAGACGTTCATTCATGTGCCTGAACTACAAAGCGAAACCTTGTCTAAAAAAAAAAAAAGAAAAAAAAAATTCTTTCTCCAGCTTTATGAAGGCAGAGTAGACAAATAAAATTGTACTTACTCAAGGCATAGAGCCTGATGACAGTTACACACTGTGGAATGGTGACCTTCACCAAGGTAACACAGTACAACTGGCGAATTGGAGTTGTGCGTCTCAGGAGCTGGTGAGGACACGTAGGACCTACTGTTCTGGAAAATTTTAAATAAAAGAATGCAGTGCTGTTAGCTGTGGCTACCACACTATACCTTAGAGCTCTAGGATGGTTTATCTTGGAACTCAGAGTTGTAGCTGCTGGGGGGAGTCCCGTGCCCAAAGCATAGGCAACAAAAGTGAGAATATACAGGTGGGGCAGGCATTTAGCTCAAACGGTACCACGCCTACCTCGGAAGCACACGGGCCCACCACCAAAATAAAGAGAACAAGAAACAGGAGAAAATATTTGCAAACCACATATTTGGTAAGAGGCTAACGTCAAAAACATTACTCAGTACCTCATGGTTTTGAAGGTCCTGCTAGTCCCCGGGCCCTCCAAGCGTCCCCTGTGCCACCTGCTCACACCTGTGCAGCAGCCGGGGGGCACCTGCCCATGTTGTCCACGGAGGGACCCGCTCCTCTCTAGCTGGCCAGAGCTGGGCAGGTGGAGCCCGACACGCGCCTACGACCTGCTGAGGGGAAGTGACTGTCTTGCAGGGATGTCTTGGGGTAATTTTGGGAACAGACTGCTAATGAGAACTGTCCCCCAAAAGTGGAAAAGCCTAGAATCCAAAATGACTCCAAAGTGAGGGACAAATGTGAGAAATGTAACTTACAGTGACAGTCCCTAGGTGAATTTGGCAATAGCAAAATTGTCACAAAGCAGTTTGTTTAAGCAGTTTGTCCCAGAGCTGTGGAGCTAACTAAGCAGGAGAGCAAATGACTCCATGTAGAACCCACTGAAAGAAACCGGGTCGGTAAATGATGACATGGTGAGACAGACCTTTTGCGAAGGGGAAGGGAATGAAGGGCTGGAGGAGAGAGGGAGAGAGAGGAAAGCAGGGTGGACGGAGAATTGAGCTGTGTTAAGTACCAACTCCCAGCATGAATGGAATCTTTATGTACTGCAAACACGCACTTACAGAAATGAAAAAGATGCTTACAAAAAACCAGGAAGTACAAGTTGAATTAAGGCTGGGGATTTAGCTCAGTGGTTCCAGCGCCTGTTTTACAAGTGCAAGGACCTGGGTTCAATCCCTGGTAACCACATACAATACTGAGTGTGGAGACTCACACCGAGCAGCAACCAGCACCACATACCACAGTGCCAGGCGTGGTGGCTCAAGCCTGTAATCCCAGCACTCAGGAGGCAGAAGCAGGAGGATTGCTGTGATGGAGTTTGAGGCTGAGCTCAGGGCCAGCCGGAACTATAAAGCAAGACCCTGTCTCAAAAACCTAAAAAAAAAAAGAAGAAGTTGAATTAAAGGTGTTCCTAGCCAGGTGTGATACTGCAGGCCTGTAATCCTGGCACTTGGGAGGATTGCTGTGAGTTTGAGACCAGCTTGGGCTACACAGCAAACATATGTCTTTTTAAAAAATCTAAAGATGAATTATTAGAAATGTTAATGAATTTTTTAAGGTTGCTAAAAAAAATGAAAAAAGACTATCTCTATGAGTTTCTTGTATCATATCTAATAAAAGATGAGAAATCACAAAAATGGAAAGATATACATCATCTATGAAATGTAAATATAGCAATTCTCTCCAAATTTTCCCACAGATTCAAGCAATCCCAATAAATTCCAAAAAAAAGCCTTCTTTCTTCCTTCTGTGATAAACATGCAGATAACATAAAAATCTATAAACAAATAGTATTTAGCCACAGAAGGTAAAATTATAAAGTTTATGTAGAAAGATGGAAAATACAATTGTGTAAAGTGATAAGACAGCAAGTTCAGTATGGATGCAGATTTTTTTTTTTTTTTTTTTTAGACAGGGTCTCCCTTTGTAGTTCAGGTTGGCCATGAGCTCAGCCTCCAACTCACATCATAGCAATCCTCCTGCCTCTGCCTCCCGAGTGCTGGGATTACAAGCGTGAGCCACCATGCCCAGCACTGTGGTATGTGGCACTGATTGCTGGTGGGCATGAGTCTCCACACCCAGTATTGTATGTGGTTTCCAGGATTGAACCCAGGCCCTTGTGCTTGCAAGACAGGCACCGGAACCACTGAGCTAAATCCCTGGCCCTGGATTCAGATTTTCATTGAAACTTAGTTATCTCAGACTGACAATGGTATTTTCTTCGCACATCTATTATACTGACTTTTTTTTGGAGACAAAGTCTTGCTTTAGGTTTTTTGAGACAGGGTCTCACTTTGTAGTTCAGACTGACCTGAGCTCACTATGTAGCCCAGGCCAGCCTTGAACTCACAGCAATCCTCCTGCCTCTGCCTCCCAAGTGCTGGGATTACAGGCATGAGCCACCGCACCCGACATTACTGACTTTAAAATTAACATTTTCTGTGTAATGAGTCAAAAACTTTAAAGAATGTTGGTAAGAACACTGGGGCCAGGTGTGTCCTCATTTGCCTGGCTGGGCAGATTTTTCTAAATGTGACTCCAGAGTCTCTTATAGTATGAGACTCACCATATAATTGAGATGCAGTCCTCCTATGTCAAAACCATGTGTACATATATGCCTGTGTCTGGTATATATGCAGTACACATGCACACATGTAACATACATGCATGCATACATGAAGAGGAAGGGTCACATTAGTGCTTCTGAGGCCTTTGGGAACACTGGCCCCCCACCTCGAGCATGCAGGAGCCCCAAGCGTGGAGCCTCAGGTACAGACCCAGGACAGTGCCGGGTTGAGCTTGGTCATCCAGACACCAAATCCACTTCCCAACTGCATTCTCTGTGTTCCTTTCAGAAACTGGACACAGTATGGAGTGATATAAGTCAGACACAAGCTTCAGCACAACGTGGCTTTTCTTACATGAGAACTCCAAAGTACAGATAAATTAAATAGCAAAAGAAAAAATAAAAGACATGGGGAGAGAGATTTTGCAAATAGGAAAAAGACCAAGAGATGAGGGAGATGGAAGGATAGGAGAAAAAGGAGACATAAAAAGAATTAAGATAAGGGGGCCAGGGATACAGCTCAGTGCTTCCGGTGTCTGTCTTGCAAGTGCAAGTACCCAGGTTCGATCCCGGTAACCACATAACAATACTGGGCGTGGAGACTCACACCCAGCAGCAACCAGCACCACGTACCACAGTGCCGGGTGTGGTGGCTCACGCCTGTAATCCCAGCACTCGGAAGGTAGAGGCAGGAGGATTGCTGTGATGTGAGTTTGAGGCTGAGCTCAGGGCCAGTCTGAACTACAAAGTGAGACCCTGTCTCAAAAAACCTAAGAAAAAAAAAAAGAAAAAAGAATTAAGATGTGTTAAGTACATGCGCTGACCTTCCATGATGAATATAATTTTTTAGTACTGCAGACATATACTAATAAAATTTTAAAAAGAAATGAAACAAATGAAAGCTTTTCAGGAGTGGAACAAATTCACTCTGGAAACCCAGGCTTAGACAAGGACTCTTCTCCTTCCGCTTCTCACCTGCTAAAGTCCTCTTTGTTAGGAACTGGGCACCAGTCCTGTGCCTATCCAGTGACCAAACTCCACAGCGTGGGTTCTGCATAAATGCAGGTCAGGCCCCAGGGATGCCCAGCTCCCCATCCCACACCATGCGCCCCAGGCCTCCCTGGGGAGCTCGGAGCTGAGTGGGTGTCAGGGGCAGTGGTGTCAAGATTATTTTGGGGCTGACTCAGATAATTAGCAGATAAAGTGATTTTTAAAATAACCGACTCAGGTGCCTGCCTCAAGACACAGGCAGCTCTGAAATAACCCAGCTGACTCAGAGCAATCTCAAGATGGAAATTCTAAATTTCCTCACCCTGAAAACCCCTCAAGGGCTCTAAAGATCCTCGTGGATGTCAATGCCAGCGTTTTTGACTCTTAGTGGGCATCAGATTTCCCTGGGAACTGAGTACGCTCCGCGCTGTCTCTGCTCCAGGTGCAAAGCGGAAGCTGAAGCTGACATTTCCGGTCCGAGAGCTAGCGCAGGTTTACTGAGAGTGGAGATGTGTGTTGCTGTCACTGGGGAGGGTTGAAAGCACTGATGTCCTACAGCCCACACCACGACTTTCTGGTTTAATTGTGGCTCTGGTAGCAGAATTTTTACCAGAGTTCCTGTCGCCCCCTTCCTGTGTGCCCTGGTTTGAGAATCCCTTCAAACAATCCTAAAAGTTTCTAAATCCAAACAAGCCTAAAAATTAAACACAGTAAACAGCTAGAATAGCCCTAAGGATGCTAAATGCTATTAATCAACCTTAAATGATCTTAAAGATCCTAAGAGACTCAAATGGTCAAAACAAACAAAAAGACCGTTAGTAATCGACTTCAATGAAATCAAGATAATAAAAGGCTGAACTGGGGTGGCCATGCCGGACAATATAACGTGACCATCATATCAAGCATAATTAAAAAATAAGAGAATCTAAGTGAGACAGGCTTGGTGGTGCACACCCTTGTAATTTCAGCACTCTGGGAGGCAGAGGCAGGAGGATACCAAGTCCAAGCTCAACCTGGATAACTTGGAGACCTAGTGACACCCTGTCTCAAGATCTAAATTTAAAAAGGGCTGAGGATATAGCTCAGGGTAAAGGCCCTGGGTTCAGTCTTCAGTAGCAAAACAAAACAAGTCACAGGTCTAAGTGACATCAAATGTTACACGACCACCACCTGAGTGGTCCTAACCAAGCCTAAAATCTAAAAAGTTTAAATTCCAAATCTTCAAATAATAACCATCCCAAGTGATCACAAATGAAGTGTGAAAGTCCTGTCAACGATAAAAGACTCCAAATAGTGTGAACTATTCTACACAATCCTAACGATTCCTAACAACCCCAGAGGTTGCTTAAAACATGAAGGAACCAACTCTACACATGCAGAGCCTGAATGATATTCAGGAACCCAAGAGCCTCCCACCTGTAAAACAAACCCCAGTCCTCCAGGCTGCCTCGGCCTGAGTGGCTTTGCTTGCCCAGAGCAGCGTCCAGTGGAGAGTTGCACGCTCAGGCTGCTCTGGCCTCGCTGAGCTTGGCGCCTGCTGGACCTGCTTCTGGGATGGGCGTGTCCGCTCTTCCCACCCGACCACATTGACTGCTTTTGATTTGGCTCAATCCATCCTCCTTGGGAGGGCTCCTGAGCTGAGCGCCACAGTCAGCTGCCAGGGACTCTGTCCCCGTTTTCCCCAAAGGGCATTTCACAGTCTAACGTGTTCGTGGACTGTGTGTCTCCTCCTAGAACGCTGAGCTCCACGACCCCAGCACCTCAGGCAGGGACACAATGGGCCCTCGGCGTCCATCTTGACCATAGTGCTGTAGTGAAGGAGTGACTATCCCAGCTGTGCCCTGAACACGAAGACCTCGAAACACTAAGGGCCCTGAGGCCAACACCCCCCATCTCCTGACCCAGCTCCCCCTCGTGACCACTGGTTACCCCAAACTTTCAAATGCACCAGACATCACCCCATCTGTCCCTAAATCCTCTGTGATTCTATCCAAAATGGCCTACTAGGATTTCAAACAAATTAAAGACCCATGAACGTATCAGTTACTCAAAGCAAGTTTTTTCTTTCTTTTTTTAGTCAAAGCAGCTATAAATCCCTCACCCTGTCTCTGCTTCCTCTTTCTTGCAAACTGTAGCTTTGTGTTCACTTCCTGCCATTGGCAGGGTTTCAGATCCTGTCTTCTTCGGCACCTGTTGCTCTCTGGAAATTCAAATCTCTGGGATTTGGGAAGGCCCAGTTGTGGTAAACAGGGGAAGGGAACATAACTAGAACTTTTGCATTAATTTCTAGTCTCCTGAGAGTTCACGGCACATGGCAAAATAATTAATAATTAGGCAGAAATGAGACTTAGAGAAAACTGAGCTTGGGTCTGATCCATGCTACTCTGGGCGGCAAGGACTCTGGACCCCAGCCTACCACACCTTTTATTATCTACATTCCAGAATACCCGGAAAGGCAGGGCCACACCAACAATAATCCTAGAGAAGTTATGTAGATGAGGATCCCAAGAGGCAAGGCAGATGTCAGCAATAGTCCTTGAGAAGGAGGAAATCCGGTGCAGTTCTGCCCTGAAGCATCACAGCACGTGGGACCATTGAGTCCCTGTTGCTACCAGAGATGAAGACATGAGTCAAGTCCAAAGTCCGTCTGCAGACAGGAAGGGCTGGTCAATTTGATCTTGCAATTCCCAAACAGGGTGGTTCCCAACATCCAGTGTTCTAATAAAACCCCAAACGAGACTACAATTGGAATATCTGATTTTTTATTTTATTTTACTTGCAGTGCTGGGCTGAACCCAGGCCTTGTGCGTGCTGCCTCAACCCTAATCCAGAATGAACGGAGAACTCCATCCCCCTACATCAGGACCCTTACTGCCAGCTACTGGTCACTCCTCGGCCTCACTCGCACACCTGTCCTGTTCCCTGGCTTCACACCTGTTCCCCGACACACTCCTCGTACCCGAAGTGTGGGCGCTTCCCTCCAGGTGGGAAGAGGCTCCAGACCCTGCATGACCGGCTCATTCTGGTTCATTCTCACTTTTCAGTCTTCGCTTTGCTTACGTCTTTTGTCAAAGAAGCCCTTGCTGGCCACCCTCTCTGATGTCTTCCTTAGGTCTCCCTTTTCCAGACTGGTGCTGACTTGATTCTCCTGCCTCCGCCTCCCAAGTGGCTTAGACTACTGATGTCATCACTGTAACCTGTTTTAAAAAAGGGTTTGTATGGAGATAAAACCTACATACAGGGTTTGTAATAGAGCACATGCCTAACATGAGCAAGACCCGGGCTCTGTCCCCAGCCACACACACACATACACACACACACACATGCACAATACCTGCACAAACACACACAGTACACTGCATACCAATACATACATCATAGTAGGATTCTGCTACTCTTTTATTCTTGGGCAATGAAAGCAAAATCTTTGCACCTGAGCTACCCCCAGCCTTTTTCATTTTTCTTTCTTTTTGGTTTTTGAGACAGAGTCTTGCTTTGCAGTTCAGGCTGGTCCTGAGATCACTATGGAGCCCAGGTCATCCTGGAACTCACAGCAATCCTCTTGTCTATGCCTCCTGAGTGCTGGGATTACAGGCGTGAGCCACGACGCCTGGCATTGTGGTGTGTGGTATTGATCGCTGGTGGACATGAGTCACCATGCCCGGCATTGTTGTACGTGGTTACCAGGGATCCAAACCGGGACCTTGAACTTGCAAGACAGGCTCAGGGACCACAGAGCTAAATCCCTGCCCCTGGCCATTTTTATTTTGAGTCAAGGTTTTGCAAGGTGGATAAGCTGGCTCACAGTTGAGATCCTCCTGTCTCAGCCTCCTGGAGGGCTGGGATTACAGGCATACGCTGCCACACCTGGCTTCTTACCCCATTACCTGACTCACTGGACTCACTTAGCTCTTTGGAACGTTTTCTTGAACTATGTTTAGCTGTTTGCTCTCTGTTTCCTACTCTGTGCTGGAAACCCCCGGGTCACTGTCTCATGCGTTGCTGTCCCTCCTGCCTTGAACTCCTAAAATGACACACTCGCCTCAGGGTTCGTGGGGTTGGTCTCAAGTAGCAGATGCGGGGTGGACCAGCTCAGCCCTTCCTTCCCCGACCCCAGGCGGGTTGCCGGCTTGGGGAGTCACTCATGTGGACACAATGTTCAGTCCTTGCTTTTGGAGGGGGCCTCCAGGAGCACGGGTTTGTGCACGGGAGGGGCGCCCCTAGACTGATCTCTGTCCACGCAGAGCCTCCTGACACATGCTCCCCTAGAAGACCTCAAGAAAAGTTTTAGATTTTTATTACTAAACATCATCTCTGGGCCGCACCCTCGGAGGCAGAGGGCCAGACAGCGACCCCCAGTGGTAGTTTCTGTCTCTCCCTCTCTAGAAGGGTTTCCTGGTCCCTGCCCAGCCTGGACAGCGGCGGCAAGGATCTGGGCTAAGAACGCGGGCCACGCAGCAAGCGGGACGCAAACAACTTCTGCGGCCCGCGCCGGTCTGGGCGGGCGGGTCGGCCCGGCTTAGCGTGAGCGGTGTTCGCGCGCCCCCTGGCGGCAAGAATCCCGAACAGCTCCCGTGACCCGGCTTTCCCGCCTTGGGACCCTCAAAGCAAGGCGAGGAAAGACAGGAAGTGAATTGTTTTCAAGTCACTGACATCTGAACAATGGTGACTTTTTGATTCTGATGTTCCATCTTTAAAAAGTAGTTTGTTGTTTGTCATACTAGCTCATTATTATATTCGTTCTCAGACTTTCCTTCACTGATTTGTTCAATAGATATTTGATAAGCTTCAGTAAATGCTGGGTACTGAGCAGAGAGCGAATCCACATGGACAAGCCCTGGGAGCCTGACCTAAGTGACCTCTCCTTTATTTTTATTCTTTAGTTTTTCTGAGACATGGTCTCGCTTTGTAATTCAGACTAGTCCTGAACTCACTATGTGGCCCAAGCTAGCCTCGAACTGGCAGCAATCCTCCTGCCTCTGCCTCCTAAGTGCTGGGATTCCAGGCGTGAGCCCCATACCTGGCATTGTGGTATGTGGTTTTTAGGGATGGAACTCAGTACTGAGCTTGCCAGGCAAATGCTGGCACCACTGAGGTAAATTCCCGGCCCAGTGCCCCCTCCTCTAGAGGGCGCTAAAACCTCCTCCTTCAACTATAGAGGTCAGCCTTTTCTGCTTGGAGCAGCCTCTTCTGGGGTAAACTAAAGCCTTATAGCATAGGTTTGCTGTCTTCGCCCGAGATTTCAGCAGATGGACACAAGGTCCTCGGTCGTCCCTCTGGGAGCACTCTTGGTCCCGCACCCTCCCCCCACATGGCAGAGCCCCACGTTTCGGTATTTAGCCCCCAAATCAATGCTGCTAGTCATCGTATTGTATTGTTTAGGGACAAATTACCAAGATACACGTCTGTGTCAGTCCAGAAGCAGTTTCTCTTCCACATGTTTTGGGGCAGTGTGAATTTACAGATGTGGAAGCCATAGATGGGCAGGACCGCTGTGTAATTTGCTAACCAGTCTGCCTCATCTGCCTGAGGCCTCTCTGCTCTCCACCAGCCTTTCAGGGCAGCGATCCCCCCTCTGACTTTGGCTGTCCGCTGGCTTCAGGAAGATGCTGCACTTGCCGGGCCTGGAGGCCCTGCATGGTCTGTGCAAGTCCTTGCCACATCATATAAGGAGCAGGGGGCTTGGGACAGCCCCTCACCTGGGAACAACGCTTTCCTGGGCCCAGTGGCTTGGTTTTAACACTTCCCCGGTGCGTTTTAGCGTCTTCTGATCACAATTTCCAGGACTGAATCCTGGTTTTCCTACAGTGAGATCTTGGGCTACTCTGTCCCCTTCCGTGTCTCCATCTGTGTAGTGGGCACATGGTCAGTGCCCACCACATGGGGTTCAGGGTTAGATGCCTTTAAAACATTTAGAGCCAGACCTGGTGGTGATGTATATTTGTAATCCCAGGACTCCAGGAGGCTGAGGCAAGAGGATCCCAAGGTTAAGGCTGTCCTGGGAGCGTAAGTGACTTAGCAAGATACAAAAGCTTTTGAAGGCCCCGGGTTTCATCTCCACACTGCGGAAGAGGGGCCACTGCTGGGGGTCACCCAAATATTACTTTTCTTTTTAAGTTTGGGTTAGAATAATACTTCTTTTTGTTGTTATTTACAAAAATCTTTGTAAAAATCCTAACAAGCTTAAAAATTATTACAAAAGTACAGATCAAGATGATGCCACAGGTAAATTAGTGATATCTCGAAGATCATGTGTATAATTTATTTTTTATTTCCAATACTGGGGATTGAACTCAGGGCTTTGCATTTGCCAGATAGGTGCAGCATCACTGAGCTACATCCCCGGCTCTATGCATATAATGTATAAATAATAGGGCCGGGGATGTAGCTCAGTGGTTCCAGTGTCTGCTGGGCAAATACTAGATCCTGAGTTTGATCCCCAGGACCACATACCACAGTGTCGGGTGTGGTGGCTCATGCCCACCAGCAATCAGTACCACATACCACAATGCCAGGTATGGTGGCTCACACCTGTAATCCCTTAGGAAGCAGAGGCACGAGGATTGCCGAAGGTCTAGACTACATAGTGTTGAGGTTCTCCTAGGCTATATAGTGAGTTCAGGGCCAGCCTGAACTACAAAAAAAAAAAAAAAAAGCAAGACCCTATCTCAAAAAAAAAAAAAAATCATAGCAGATATGAAAGGTGTACATGGGGGACCCTGGCTCACCTCTGCCAGCTCATGTCTGGGAGGCACTGGCCTTCAGGAGAGGAAGGGAGGCTGGGGAAGGTATTGCCACATCATATAAGGAGCAGGGGCTTGTGCTTCGAGCTCTGTCTGGGTGCACTCCAGGAGCCCTTGCGTGGCTCTCTGTCAACTCATAGCAGTTGTTCTGTTTTGTGTTTTTGAGACAGAGTCTCACTGTGTAGTTCAAGGCTAGCTTTGCACTCATTATGCAACCCAGGCTGGCCTTGAATTTGCAGTGATTGTCCTGTGTCAGCCTTGAGAGTGTTGAGATTACAGGCCTGCACCACTGCACAGGCCTCATATTTGGTGTTTGAGTTTTAAGTACATATGGAGAAGTCCAGTGTTTCAGACCCAGAGGTTACATCCGGAGCGTCAAAGCCGGCCCTCGGCAGCCGCACTGTCCTGAGGGACCGCGGCCTCTTCTCACACCCGTGCACACAGCGACTCTTGGGCCAGCTGCCACTCCTCCCGGGGGCTTTCGGGCTTTCCGCTGTTGCTTTGCTCAGTGGTTTCCTTTCCGGCCAGCTCCCCTTCTCGCACCAGCAGGAAGCAATCAACAACCGGGCCTTGTCTCTCCTCCTCCTTCAGGACTGAGACTGAGCGGAGAACAATACTCCCAGGCCAGGTTTCCTCCGACCTCCCCTGCTGTTCTGCCAGCGGATGCCCGGGTCCTCAGGGAAAGGTGCCCGCTGGAATTTGTGGTCTGTGGAGCAAGGTTTCCTGGTGTTGGGGCCACAGAAGGGCAGGCATGTGTTGTGCTAGAAAGCAGGGACGTTGGGAATTTCTCAGTGTGTCTGGATTCTAAAACATGAAGCAGACTCGGGGCCGTGCAAGTCTCCTTGGAACAGATCCTAAGGAAGATGTTGGAAAAAGTGTCGCCCTCAGAGGTGTGGCCAGGGCCCAGTGTGGTGGTGCATGCCTGTAATCCCAGCACTCTGGGAGGCTGGTTAATTCAAGCCCCATCTCAGCCACTTAGCAACTCATAGTAAAAAGCAGGATTGCAGAACCAGGACCTGCCAGCCTTCTTGTGTGCCTGGGCAAGAGCACCAGCCTGGCCTGTCACACCTTGGGTGAGGGGGAAGAGTGTAGGGCAGGTGGGGGCACTGTCCCACAGCCTCTACACAACAGCCTTGACCTGTAGCCGCAGCAGCAAAAAAAAGTCTGAATTTCTCGATGGAAATTACAAAAGTACTAAAATGTATTAAATAGAAGCAACAAAGTGCGGCAGTTAAGTGTGTGGTATTGCCGGATGTGGTAGCACATGCCTGTAATCCTAGCACTTTGGAGGCTGAGGCAGGAGGAGCCTGTCTCAGAAAAAGAAAAAAGAGTATATCTTTGGAAGCCAGACAGGCTGTCTGGGCCCCAGCTTCCTATCAGTTGTGCGCAGCCTAGGCCTCGTCTCCCTTCTGTAACAAGGAGGATTTGGGTAGGGCTCCTGTGGGGCTGTAGAGAAGGCCAAGCAAGCTCCCCTGGCTCTCCGGACAAGGCCTGGGGTAGCTTGGGCATGCAGGGAAGGGTGGCTGCTGTCTCTGTAGCTTGTGGAGTAATAATCAGCCTCTGTGGTTATTAGCTATTTTAATCTGCAAGTCTTTAGTGTTCATGTTAAACTTCTCATTAACACCACCAGTGTCTGTAAGAGTCAAGGGCATAGAGATGGGTGAGCACTAGTGAGACAGTGACATTTAACTTCATCCTAGAGCAGAAAAGCTGCTTCCAGGGAGTGGCCGCTTTAGCCCCAGGGCTCTGGCTGCAGCCCCTGCTCCGCCTCAGGAATCTGGAAGCAGCCGGCGCCTCTCAGACCTGCTGCTGAGGCTGCCTGGATTCAGCTCGTGGTGTCAGTCCCATCGGCAGCCACCATGTCCTCCATGGAGGTGACAGATGTCTCGGGGGAGCCCCATGTACCTGCTGAGAACTTCTCCATGTTGTGTGGTCCCGCCTGCTGAGGGTCCCTGTCTGTGGCTCCCTGGCAGAGGCAGGGAAGTTTCCAGATGAGAGCCGTGTGATTCAGGCCCCTGGCTCCCTTCCTCCTGTACCACAGCCCCTCCTTGCCCCGGCCACCCCATCTCCATCCCCAGAGGCCCCAAGCTGTGCCCCTCAGGGAAACAGAGGCCTCTCTATCTCTCCCAGGGACCAGGACTAGAGCCAAGACCACATGACCAGGACTGAGATCAACTGCCCTACGTGAGTGGCCCATGCCTACAATTCCAGCACATGGGAGGCTGAGGCAGGAGGATCACCAGGAATTCAAGGCCGGCCTGGACTATGCAGTTATAGAGTCAGGTTGGCCTCAAATCACTACGTAGCTCAGGCTGGTGGTCTTTAACTTCTGCCTCAGCATCCTGAGTACTGGTATTATAGCGTTGCACCACCATATTTGACACAATACCCCCTCTAAAAATGTACAGTCAGATTTTTTACTATATTCACAGAGCAGTGTGATGAGCACTGAAACCATGTGTCTATTAGAGGTCACCTCCTTATCTCTTCCTTCCCCAACAGTAGGCAACCACAATTTGCTCTCCATCTGTTTTAATTCATCTCTCAGATATTTGATATAGTTACAATCATTCATTATGTGGCTTTTAGAATCTCATTTCTTTCATTTAGCTTAATATTTTCAAGATTCATCCATTTCCATCCCCTTTTATAGCAGAGTAACACAAACTGAATTAAATAGGATCACATTTCATCTTTTCCATCACAGCTTTTCTTTCTGAAATTTGATCTACACACCTTGAAGAATGACCCCGATTCTCTCATTTTTGAAGCATTGTCTATTTCTTTCTTAATTGTTTTTATTGATAGAGAGCCCATATATAACAATGCACTGAGTCGGTCAGCTTTGTGTTACTATAATAAACCCCTGGAGACAATCCACAAAAAGAGAAGAAAAGTTTATCTTGAGTCAGTTTAGGAAGCTTCAGGTGAAGCAGTTGATTGGTCTGTTGCTTTGGCTGGCAGGCAGGGCTTGTAGGAGACAAAGCTGCTCACCTCAAGGTCAGAATGACAAAAAGACCAAGGAACTGGTGTCCACAGGGTGCTCTAGGGCAGCCCAATGCCAGCGGCCCCCTGCTGTGCCCACTTCTTTTAAACATTTATTTCTTATTAGCACAACTTGTGATGCAGCCTAGGATCCTTTACAGTGGGGAGTTGGTCCGTGCGTTGATAACACCTCGATCCCTTTCATTTCTTCCTCTGCCCCTGCTCTGTCCCTAGATCCCCTTCCTGCCTGCAAAAGATCTACTAGCCTGTTTCCCATCATCTTTTATTTAGCTTTTAAAATTATGTAGGCTAAATTATCTCTCCTATACAAGAGAAAGCACACAATATTTAAACCCGTGTGTCTGATTTATTTCACTTAGCATTACGCTCCCAAGATGTATCCATTTTCCCACAAGTGGCTCAAGCTTACCCTTCCTAACGGCAGAGTAGTACTCCATTGTGTATAAATCTCACACTTTCTTTATCCACATCTCTTGGTGGATGTAAAGGCCACTTCCAAGATTCCAATATGAATCTGACTGCTGTAAACACGGATGTGCATGGATCACTGTGGTATGATGACTAACTTTTGGGAAGATACGAGGAGGGGACTCTTCGACTACAGCTGAGTCGAATGGAATTTCCACTGTTAGTTGTCTGAGGGCTCTCCATATGGCTCCCACAGTGGTCGCCCCAGTTCACACTCCCACCACAGGGCAGGAGGGTTTCTTTTCCCGAAGCCTCTCCAGCACTTGTTGTTGCTCTAGTTCTTGGTGACAGCCACTCTCCCTGGAGGCTCTCCCTGGAACCTCCTAGGGTTCAATCGTCTTCCCACAGCACCCTGCTGAGGACCAAGCCCGTCACCCACGGGCCTTTGCAGGACACACACCTGGCCTCAGGACACAGGCTGGTGAGTTTTCACACATCTGTCCTTGCACGGCCTCCACCCCGGTGCACATGGAAAACACTTCTCCCTCTGACCCCTGGGGGAAAGCATTAGTCTACTTTACCTTACCTCAGATTGGTTGGGCCTAACCCTGAACTTCACAGAACACGAACTTACCTTTACCTTTTGTTTGCTTGACTCATTTTGTTCAGCTGTTAAGTCTGTGAGATTAATTCATGCTGGGTTATTACGGGCTGTACAGTGCACATCTGTACTGACATGTGTCGTTCTGTCCATGGACATTCGGGGTGCTCTTAGTTTGTGGCAACTGTGCACAATGGCTGTGAACACGTTTGTACGAGTCTTTCAGTTGCTCTCTGTCTCCCTGCTGTATCCGAGAGCACTGGTTACTTCCATTCTCACTAGCATCTGTGCAGTCATTCTGGTGTATCTCGGTTCCTCACTGGAGTCTTTTTTTTTTTTTAAGGTTTTTTGAGACAGGTTCTCATTTTGTGGTTCAGGCTGGCCCTGAGCTCAGCCTCAAACTCACATCACAATCCTCCTGCCTCTGCCTTCCAGAGTGCTGGGATTACAGGCGTGAGCCACCATGCCCGGCACTGTGGTGTGTGGTACTGGTTGCTGCTGGGGTGAGTCTCCACCCCCAGTATTGTTATGTGGTTACTGGGGATCAAACCCTGGCCCTTGTGCTTGCAAGACAGATGCCGGGACCACTGAGCTATATCCCCGGCCCCTTCACTGGAGTCTTGATTTGCTTTTCACTGATGACAACTGAAATGGAGCACCTTTCCATATTCTATATCCACTCATCTTTTTTTTTTTTTTAAAGAGACAGGATCTTGTTATCTTTTTCAGGCTGGTTTTGAACTCTTGGGCTCAAGGAATTCTCCTGCCTCAGCTTCCCAAGTAGCTAGATTTACAGATGTGTGCCACCCTGTCAAGATCATATTACATCTGAGTCATATTTTCCTCCCCATTCTGGCAAAGAGACTATGCCTTTCTTCTTTCTTTTCTCTTTAAAATTCACCTTTGTTTATTTATATTTGGTCGTGCAAGTGTCACATGAGTACATTTTCACTCTTCCTCAATCTTGCTCACACCAGATATTTCCAGCCCTTTAAACTGATGGGGAAACATGATCTTCTTAGTAGTTTAATGTGATACACATTTCTCTGATTATGAGTGAGATTAAGCACCTTTCTTTAGTGGAGTGGCCACTTGCATTTGCTCCACAGCTTGCTTTTCCATAGCGTGTCAGTTTCTGTTGTGTTCTTTACCCTTTTCATTGCCTATGGACTTTCTCTTCCTCTCATTTTCTTTCTTTTTTTGCAGTGCTGGGGACAGAGCCTGGGCCTCACGCGGGCCGGAGCACACGCTGTGTCATGCGCTGCAGTCATATCAGTTCTGCACAGCGATCCCTTATCTGTCATATACAGTGGGTGCTTTCTTCTTTTCTGTAGCTTGTATTTTTTAAAAGATCCCCTTGCTTGGCACAATCTTAACTTCACAGAACAACTGAGAAGACGGCACAGAGTGTCCCCTGTGTCAGCCCATCGCGCCCCTCGTTCACGTCTACAGCCCCACGTGGTGGGCGCTTGTTACATTTAGTGGCCGCGTTATCTCGCTGCTCTGCACCCCTCGCTCCTCTCTGCTCTGAGCGTTGCTCAGCCTCCCCTGTCTTGGTGACCTTGCAGCTGTGAAGCGCGCTGAGCAGAGATTTGGCAGAAAGGCCCTTCGATTTGTCTGGCCTTTTCTCCACATTCGGGTGAAAACCACAGAGTTAAAGTGCTGCTTTCCCCACATGGCACCACAGTGCACACTGTCAGGGGTTTAGCCTGGGTTTGGTCACGGCGCTGAGGTAGTGTTTGTCCAGTTTCTGTAAAGATACTCTTCTCCTTCATTCCATACTGTACTCTTTACTTTTATTTTATTTCATAAGTTTTGGTTTTGGAAAAAGGGTCTCACTATGGATTTCAGGCGGGTCTCAGACTCATTATGGCACCCAGCCTGGCCTCACACTCATAGAAATCCTCCTGCCTCAGCGTCCCAAGGGCTGGAATTACAGTGAGGAGCACCACTCTGACCTATACTGTACTCTTCAGTAGGAGGTCACTGTGCTTTCTCCACATTGCTACTCCCTCGCCTCCAGGACAGAGTATCTGTGTAAGTTATTGGGAATTTCTATGCCTGGGAGATTTGTCTCTTTGCCTCCATTTCTCTATTGATTTATTATATCATTATTTATATCATATGGGCTCATAAGTATTATTTTTAGTCAAGTACTACTCCATTTTATTGCTCAAACTGATCCAGCCTGGGCCGTTGGGAGCTCTTTGACTGGCGTTCCAAATTTTTTGATGTGGCTCCGTTAACGTGGCTGTACCATCCTTCTGCATCTCTGATGATCCCCTTGCAAGTGAGGAGCGTCACTGTGGCTCACGGTTCAGCAGTGTCAGTCTGTGGTTGGTTGACGTTGGTCTGGGGCCTGTGGTGAGGAGTGTGTGGTAGGGAGGCTGCTGACCCGGTGGCAACTGGAGAACAATACACAGAGTGAGCAGGGCCTTCAATGCCCAGTCACCTAGCTTCCTGCCACTAAGTGTCACCTCGTCGCAGTTCTACCACTTCTGAGTGGCACTGGGCTGGAACCAAGCATTTAGCACGACACGCAGGCCTTGGGTGACATTTCCGATCAAATTCCAACAGTGGCTGTTTTGGTTTGTTTTGAACACTCCTTTATTTTCTGGTACTGCAAGATGCTCCAGGCTGGTCCTGTAGATCATCACATCAGCCCCAGGCGTAGAAATGGCCAACTCTCCAGGAGTCTCATCCCTCTTGTTGGAGACAGGGATTAGAAGCTAATATATGGAATCTCATTGCCACAGGTGTGGTGCTTCTTTTAGGTTTCTGGGCTGACAGCAAGGACAGGGGGTGAGAGCTGCCCAGGTACACACACACACACACACACACACACACACACACACACACACGTTGGCATTTCTACATACAGCACAAGCTTTGGTATCTGTACCAGGTGAGCTGTGGACATTTCCAGCTCTGCCTGGTTACCAGGATACTGACTTCTGTTCACCAACCTGTTCAATTCATTACTCAGGTTGCGCTGCGTGTGACAGAGTTGTTAACATGGACCCACTGTGGGTACAACTACAGCTAGAGAGCAGAGGCCTCAGGGTGGAGGTGGCCGCGGTGCCTGAGTAAGGAGGGGCTTTCTTGGAGTGGGAGTGTGGAGGTCCTGCCTTGATTCCCAGGGAGTCTGCAGATCTGCTGAGGGTGAGCAGGCAATGGATTAATTGTTTTTGTCAGTGATTTATAAAAGGCTCTTTAAGGGGCCGGGGAGTTAGCTCAGTGGTTCCGGCGCCTGTCTTGCAAGCTCAAGGACCCAGGTTCAATCCCTGATAACCACATAACATACTGGGTGTGGAGACTCACGCCCAGCAGCAACCAGTACCACGTACCACAGTACGGGGCATGGTGGCTTACGCCTGTAATCCCAGCACTCGGGAGGCAGAGGCAGGAGGATTGCTGTGAGGTGAGTTTGAGGCTGAGCTCAGGGCTAGCCTGAACCACAAAGCCAGACCTTGTCTCAAAAAAAAAAAAAAAAAAAAAAAAAAAAAAACTTAAAAAAAAAAAAAAAAGGCTCTTTAAGGGCCCGAGCCTCCAGGGGACATCCTGCAGCAGACCTACCTCATTTCTTAATGAAGGGTGCTCTGCAGTTGGTGGGCAGGTTTATTGCCCTGATTTTAGCCACATGATCAGTAAGTTTGTGTCTTGTGTCCCCAAGACAGGAGTCACAGAAGAAAGTGCTCACACGAGTCCCCCGCTCCCCACTCTGCCACATCCATCTTTCATATTTGCCTTGCTTTTTTTTTGAAACGGGGTCTCGCTTTGTAGTTCAGGCTGAACCTGAGCTCACTATGCAGCCCAGGCGAGTTTCAAACTCACAGCAATCCTCCTGCCTCTGCCTCCTGAGTGAGTGCTGGGATTACAGGCTGAGCTACCACACTCAGCATTGTGGTGTGTGGTTCTGAACGCTGGTGGGCGTGAGTCTCCAAGCCCAGTATTGCTGTATGTGGTTCCTGGGGACTGAACCTGATTATCCTCACCTTTTTTTTGACACTTAGTTGCACATTCTTCTGTTGAAATATAACACTTTATATATATCAAAGCAATTGCCCTAGTTCTTAGGTTAAATATTGTATGAAATGTTTATAGTATAGTCTTTACAAGGCCTTCAAACAAAGCCACGGTACAATATTTGCAAGTAGAAAAGCAAACACTCCGAGCATGTTTGTGGGTATTCCTGTATCTCATTGTGTCCACTGGAGGCTGAAAGGCTCCCGGTGCTGAGAAGCAGACCGACCCTGGCTCACCACTGGAGTGTTTATCCCCCACAAGGGCAGCTGGGGTACCCGCGTGTCAGGCGTTTTCTCACGTAGTAAAGCCTCTTTGCTGTTGGGTTGTTTCCTGTGTGACTTTGACTCTTATCATTAGGAGACAGCACTGTTGTCGTCTGAAGTCCACTAAGCCCGTTGTGTAGTGGGCCAGAACTGAAAGAAGCACGCCTTTGGGGGCTGCCTAACTAAGGCTGGGGAGGCTGGTGTCCACAGTCCGCAGCGCCCTGCCCCTCGGCTGGGTTAACGCTAGAGGCCCACGGCCAGGGTCCCGAGCAGGAGGAAACGCCAGCTGCCCGCACTGGGCCGGCTAGTGTTCCCTACTGTCTGGCTTCCCTGGCCCTCTCTTAGGGTGCTCCCGGGAGTTGTCCCCTCCGCACTCCTCCCTCCAGATCTGCTCCTCGGAGAGCCCTGTAGAGACTTCTGCTGTCTGAGGGCAAAGAAGGACAGAGGAAGGTTTGGATCAGATTATTTATCATCTTGGTTTCAGGTTCTTATTTTTTTAAAAAAAATCTTGTCACAATAATCCTCCCATTAATTCTGAAGTAATTTGCCTCAAAGACCTCCACCAAAAGGCAGTAAAATGTGAAAATGGAAGTGTGCACATCTTTGTGTAGGGAACTACTATAGAAACTTCCATCCATGACCAAGTTCATCTCCCACCAGTGAATAGCTTCCCCACTCCGAAGTTAATCCTCTGCCTCCTTCTACCCTGATGACTAATTTTGTCTTTGCTTGAGCTTCCTATAAGTAGAGCATGTCGTGGGTACCTTTATGCATCTGGCTTTCTTTGCTTAATGATGTCATGTCTTTGAAATTATTTATATCTGTTCCATCAGCTTCAATAGTTCTACCATCTTTGCGCTGTCTAAATTCCATTGTATGAACATATCCCGTGGGGACAAGCCACTCACCTACTGATGGACTCTGTGTTTCCCCAGGTTTGGATTATTTTGAAGAAAACTCCTGTGAATATTTGGGCGCAGGTCTTTTTCTAGAGATCTGTTTTCTTTCTCTTGAGTAGTGGGATGGGTGGACCATGTGTTTAACTGTTAGAAATCACCAGTCTTTCCAGGTACCTGACCTGCAGCAGGTCAGAGGGCAGGAGTGGGTCTTTCATGTGTCTCCTTCCCACTTTATTCTGGTTTTAAGTCACACACATGGAAAGTGTTTTCTCTTTGCCTCCAGATTGGGTAGGAAACTCGCCTCTGAGTTCCCGGGTCCTCATCATTTGTCATTGGCCCTGGTCACATGGGAAATCTCCTCAGGATCCAGGTCACTGCTCCAGCCTGTTCCACTGTGAGTCTGTGGGGGCTCCGCGTCCCCAGGCCTGGCCAGGTGCCAGCACACAGGGGAGGCTCAGTGATGTCTCCTGAAGAGGCGGCCAGTGGAAGGGAGCCCTGAGCCCCAGGTTCACTGTGCTCCTTTGGCTGGTTCACTTCTCCCTGCCCGCTGTCCCTGTGACTTCCCCAGGCAGAGCCTGAATGCAGCAGTGTCGCCTCTGCCCAGGCCTGTTGGCATCTGGGGATGTTGCTCCCGCCTGGAGGAGGACCTGTCCCCACTGCTGTTCTCACTGTGTACTGGAAGCCGCCCAAGTCTTGTCCCCAGGGCCAGCTCGCCCCCTCCCCCAGCCCCCACGGTAGCCCTTCAGTTCCCTTCAGGCCTCTGTGGTTCCCCATCACTGAGCTCTGGATGCCCTGAAGCAAGGGATGTGTGTGTGTGTGTGTGTGTGTGTGTGTGTGTGTGTGTGTGTGTGTGTGTGAATCTCATTGTGTGCACACATCTGTCTCCTAAAACTCAGTAACTTTTAATTTGAAAATGTCAACCATTACCCTTTGGGTCTTCATACGTACTCCAGGGACAGCCTTTCATGAGCTGGCTCTAGTACGTTCTGTCTCTAAAGGCCCCTCTGTGCAGTCAGTGCCCTAAACACACACCTGTCCACATTTTCGAAGCCCAGGAACACACACAGGTGGGCTACACGAGATGTGAGATGTCCCTAAGTGGGCAGAATCCTCAACCTCCACTGTTCCTCTCAGGGGCAGCAGGGCTCAGGCAGGTGGTGAGGACGGGGGACTGACACCAAGTGGGGTCACAAGGGGACACCTCTGTCAGCAGGTCCTGCTTCAGCTCCGCCTTCCCCTTGAGAGGGTTCCCCGGTGACTGGCCTCTTCCGGAATTCGAGCCTGACCTCCGTCCTCCTCACACTATTCTTGCCCACAGCCTTGCAGCACGTGTGGCTCTCAGACTGGCAGCACCGACGTCACTGGAGTGCTCGATGGACATGCAGGGCAGTGTGCTCACTGCAACTTATTCTCCAGCCTCCTCTCAATGTACTGCACCCTCCCTGGACTGGACTGGAAGCCCCGAGTGTCCTGGAGGCCGCTCACCCCTCCTCTGCAGTGGCCCCAACTCTTCCCCATGTTTCGACAGGATGCCCCTGGGCCTGACGCCCCCCGACGGTCCTTCTCTGGAAATGCTTTTGCTAATCCCAGGTCTAGCTCTTCCTCTCGATGCTCGGTCATTATCCATCTCCCTACTGGGATCTGAACTGAAGGCAGTGGCAGTGATACACTGGTCATGGTTGTGGCAGGGCCCTGGGGGCATCAGGCGTGTGATGGAAAGTCTGCTTGGATTTATATCAGGCAGCCTCGTGCTCCGGTGCTGTCCTGCATGCCGTCATTGCTCCACAGTTCCCACCCAGGTGTCACATGGGGGAGAAGAGGGAGACGGCAGGCTTCTCTCCAGCTGAGAGACCTGAGCATGGACTCAGCTCAGCTGGTCCTTCCCGGAGTGAATGAAAGTGTGGAAAGACTTAGAGTCAGCACCAACTTGGGAATTGTGTGCAGAGGCTCCTGAGAGATGGTCACACGTCTCCTGTCTCCTTTCTTCCCAGCCCACACACCGATGCACCATACATTTGTCATCACACATGGGCACATGTGTCACCAGAAGGTGGATACTGCGATGGCAGGGGCCATGCCTGTCTGCCCCAGTTGGAGCTGAAGCAGAGTGGACAGACGCACAGAAGGGCCTCAGCAAGTGCTTACGGAACATGCGACAGGACGTTCCCTAAGGGCTGAACGTAGGAACTCCAGCCGCACTCAGAGAGAAAGTCATTTGGAGTGAGGCATGTGCTGAGGACACAGACAGACAACGGCAGCTCAGGGCCTGCCCTGGGTGGGTCTCACAGCTGGATTTTGGGAGCCGTCCCTTATCTGGCCAGCATCCTCCTAGCTGGGAGAGAGCAGGATTTCAGACCCCACAAGGGCAGGACTCCAGGAGGAGCGTCCTTCAGTGTGTTCTGCTGTGGAACCCAGAGCACACTGCCAATGCTGGGTAGGTGGGTAAAGCAGAGGCCTCCACCCTCTGGCCATTCCAAGTGGGTTGAAAGCTGAGGAAAATCCAACGACCTCTGAGTTCCTGCTGTCATCTGTTATTCCTCCAAGAGGGCAGAGGTGTTCTTGAGGTTTGACTTGGACACAGGAGGGATAATAACTCTCAAGAGATGCTGTGAGTTCCCCCTTTGGTGTTGGCGATCCAAGTCAGGCATTGTGTGTGCTAAGCAAGCACTGTACCACTGAACTGTACTCTGGCACCATCTCATTCTGGGTTGCTAAGCAGCCTCAAGTCAAAGCAGCTAGTTCCTTTCTGTTTTGTTTTTAAATAGAAGCCTTGCTTAAAGCTTTGTAAACTCCAGCACAAGGCAAGGAATGCGGCTGCCCCCAGGCAGGCTGAGCGGACCAGGCGGGCTTGGCCTTGGGAGCCCTCTCCTTGGTGCTGAAACAATCGCGGGTGTGTAACACCCTCCCCTGCAGGATGTCGCCTGGAGCTCAGCCGGATCCATCTCCTCCACCCACCAAGGCCGCTGCTGTGTCAGCCCCTCGGCCCTGACCTATCTGTCCCAACTTCCCCGAGTTCCTCTCTGGCGTCCCGCCAACTTCCTTCCATAGCTCACAGCCAGGCCGGCTGGAATTAAAACAATGCACATTGTTCAAGTGGGCAGCACTTTTCCACAGAAGTGTTAGCATGGGAATAAGATTGGGGAATCCCCAGGGCAGGCTGAGACAGGGACATGGACGGAGCTTCTGAAACTCAGACTCGGGTACAGGGAAAGCATGCTGGGGGACAGTGACAGTTGTGTATCAGAGAATGAGCAGTTTGAGGGGAGGCCCCCTTGAGGAGGAGGTCTCTCCCATCAACCCAGAGCAACCCCAGTGCCTGTTTTTGGGGCCCTCTGTGTGAGGGGATTCTTGGGGTTGTGGGGTCCAGAGGGGGGAATCTCTGTCCTGCAAAGCAGAGAGCCCCTAAGGCCCCAGGAGATGGGCCTCAGCTCCCATTCACTCAGGGGACCAGTGGGGCCTGCTCCTTGTGACCCTTAACATCTGGAGGACAGTCTCATTGGAATATAGATCCTGGCATGTGTAAGTTTGCTAAAAGTGTGTTAAAAGGCCAGGGCTACACCTTGCCATTCCCAGGGGCCAGAGTACAGCTGTGCACAGGCCCTGCCCAGGCAAGGAACCCGCAGACTCACTGCCTGAGAGCCACATTTCTCTTGCAGACATTCTGGGTTAGGAATTGCATTTAGAGAGGGAACTGCTAACAGATTTTGGAGATTAAAATGGTGCTTAGGATCAGAGTTGCTTAGGAAGCTTTGGGTGTGTTCTCTGCAAAAGAGAGACCATGCATAACCAACGTCTGTGGAAGGGTGGCTGGCTTTGCATACTGAAAAGACAGGCACTCACAATGCCGGGGGCGGGGTGCAATTGCTTCAGCCATGTGGGAACATGTGGGGTCCCCTGGGGCTAAACAATGCCGGCTCCATAAAGGAAGTGCAAGGTGGCACGTACACATCGGGCCCCTCTGGGCCACAGTGATTAAGGGAAAATAGAGAGACAGAGACGGCTCCCTATAAGGCTGGTTTGGGGTGGTTGAGAACAAGGAAGTGGGGCTGTATAGAAGTGCTGAGAGTGCTGGCAATAAAGTTTCTCCACCATTTCGTCTCCACGTGATGACTCCTGCCTGTGGTTCACTGCCAGATGTGTAGTCCTCGGAATAGGATGGGCAGGAACATAACTGGGTCACATCTAAGAAAGTTTCATTTACATACAGGCTGTGCTCCAAAAATTCTGCATGTACAAGTCTGTTCTATAGAAGGAAAAGCACCAGATTGCAAGGCTGTACATATAAGGATGTTTATTGTTTTCAGGGGCACCCCCCAAGAAATAAAATTGGCAGCTCGTGAGGTCCAGCAGCAAGGGAATGATTAAATCAGCCACAGGATAGCTGTACCATGGATGTCACATGGCAGTGTAAAAGGACAAGTTAGCTGAGTGGAATATGTCTGAACAAACTTGTCAGGTCCTATTTGAGAGGGATTCTCATTGGGCATCGAACCACGGGTGAGGGTCATCACGAGGAGATGAAATGGTGGAGAAGCCTTTATTGCCAGCACTCTCAGCACGTACATACAGCCCCCCTTTCTTGTTCTCAACCACCCCAAGCCAGCCTTATAGGGGGCAGTCCTTGTGTCTCTGTTTTCCTTTAATCACTGTGGCCCGGAGGGGCCTGCTGTGTACGTGCCGCCTTGCACTTCCTTTATGGAGCTGGCATTGTTTAGCCCCAGGGGACCCCTCATCTCCCCCCTTCTTTAGATGCCAAAAGGCTTGACCAGTGCCTGTCTTAGGTTGAGGACGATGCACTTCACTGCTTACCTGTCATCGGGTGTACCAGTGGCGCCGGTGGATACCCCCATCTTAGGTTGCTAGTGCTGCATCTCCTTCTTACTTGTCTTTGACTACCTGGCCATCATACTGTGGGGTCCCCTGGGGCTAAACAATGCCAGCTCCATAAAGGAAGTGCAAGGTGGCACGTACACAGCGGGCCCTCTGGGCCACAGTGATTAAGGGAAAACAGAGAGACAGAGACTGCCCCCTAAAAGGCTGGTTTGGGGTGGTTGAGAACAAGGAAGTGGGGCTGTATATAAGTGCTGAGAGTGCTGGCAATAAAGGCTTCTCCACCATTTCGTCTCCTCGTGATGACCCCCGCCCGTGGTTCA
>PVIR01008490.1:0-56628 GCA_004026965.1 Petromus typicus
ACATAAAAAAATTGGTCTCTTACTTCACAGTGTATTGGACAGAGTGGAAAACTCCCTATGAAATAAAGATTTAATTTCGAATGGTAAAACTTACACTTTCAGAATAAATGATTAGAATTTTAATTTTTCTTAGATAACAAAAGCATAATTGTGGAAGGAAAAGGTTGATAAATCAGTCTATACTAAATATTATTATTTATCACTGTTGTTATTATTTTTTAGTTTTTTGAGACAGGGTCTCACTTTGTAGTTCAGGCTGACCCTGAACTCATGTAGCCTGGGCTAGCTGCTGCCTCCCGAGTGCTGGAGTAACAGGCATGAGCCACCATGCCGCTATACTAAATATTAAAATTAAAGTACTTTGCTTTTTTGTTCATGCCTAAAGGAAAACAAAGCATATAATCTCAAGTATACAGAATATATTTCTAACACGTAAAGGACAGGGTTTTTAAAATCACAATAATACATATATACATGTCAGTATAATACACATGTAAATGTGAACATACACATATAAATGTGAAAAAGATAGCCACTAAACATTTATTATCAAAGAAATGCAAATTTAAAAACTACCTTGCCAAAACTTTAACTGGTGTTAAAGTTTAGTAACACTAAACATCCCTCTCTCTCTACCATTGTGGCAGCTTTCAGCAGACTTTATCTAAAAGTTCAGCATATTTTGTGCCTTGCAGGCCATAGTCTCACAATTACTGTACTGTTACGGTGCAAAGGCAGTAATAACTCATACATAAATGAATGGTTGTGGCTGCGTTCCCACAAGCATTTATTTACAAAAATGGTAGTTTGCCAACTCTTGCTCTGTGATACCAAAATTAAAGTGAACTATTAATAGCTTCATGGATGAGCCTTTAAAACATGTTGCATTTAAAGGTAGTTGAAGAATAAATTTTATGATTTCATTTCTGTAAATTTCAGAAGTGGGAAATATAAAGTTTTTTCTTCTCCAGCACAAACATGCATCAATACTTTGAAATAGCTTTATGTAAAGTATTTGTGATGAGAATAATTAAGCACAATAGCAAAAAATATGGAGATTTGCTTATTAAACTTGGCTTGTTGTTAATTCTTACAGCTAATTTCTGTCAAATGATGATGGAATTTTTTTCCTACTTTTTATAGACTCTAAGTAACATTGTAGTCCACCAGCATGATGTAGTCAAATTCCTATTTATCAGTGTTTTTTTTTTAACTACGTATTCCTTGCTCTCCCACTCTTGATGTGTCTGTAAAGTCACAGGCAGTATGTTTTTCTTATCAGCCATAGTTCCCAAGTTACAAGAAAACTGTTCTTTTCAAAGCACTCTTTTTATAGTGAATTGTTTGACATCACAAGTTTGATTTATTTGACTATTGTACCTGTTTCTTGCAGACTGAGTTCTTCTTCCATCAAGTGCCATCTTCCGTCCTACTGTTAAGTGGTGCCACCTTTGATGTGGGCAAGTGTGCACATGCAGCAGAGCTGCCGTGCCATGGGAAGTGTGTGTGCCAAGAGTCATTTCTCTTTTTGGTAAGAAATTGAGCAGACTAGACCCACTTCATTGGATTTGGGGAAGATTTTGTAAAATAGTGTCAATAAGCAGTTAATGAGCACCCAGTATTATTATGATTTCTGTCTCCTTTGAATTATACCTCTATTTTAAAAAATAGATCAACTAGGGATATAGCTCAAAGGTAGAGTGCTTGGCTAGTGTCAACAAGGCAATGGCTTTGATACCCCGGACTATAGCAGTCAGTCACTAAAAAGATAGATGTGCTTGCTTTGAGAACTGAATACATTGCATGTGCTTTTCATCAGCTTGTGTTGCGTATGGCTAATATATAGCTAACATGAGTCTGAAATATCATCCCCCTAAAGTCTTTGAGTACAGTATTATCTAATTTCATTTCTCTCCATAGTCTGTAAGCTCCTCTGGTCTTTCAGTGTTACATTTAAGTCACCAGACTCATGTTGCTTGCTGAATAATTGGCAGAAACACCCTCCAGTGTCACATAATTTTTGTCTGCGTTCTTAGCATTGGCCATAACTCCTTTGTCAAAACTGCCCTTGTGTGTTTTAGATACCACTGTCCAGAACTTGCTCACACTTTTCAGACCTTCTGGTTTTCTTAATGTTCATATTCTGCCTACCTTTAAAGCTTTTGATAAAACCAAGCTGAAGGTTTGTTTTTAGCATAAAATTCTCTAATGCATAGTCATTTATTGAGAAGTCCCATACCTATGTATTTTGTTTAATTTATGCTGGGGTGAGAAGATATCTGGTGTGCAAACAAAACTTCCTGTGTGGTTGCTTTCTTCTTCATGCAGCAGGTAATACACGAATGAAATGCATATGACACATTGCAACCCTTCAGACAGTTTGTTTTTCCCATCTTTTGTCTTACTGTTGTTTTGTATCTTTTTATCAGACTACCAAGAATTCATATTGACTGTCTCTTCCAAGGATAGTGACATTGTCTAACATCTTTATTCTCCCATATTCTGGTAAAATGCTTGACATATAACAAATGATTACTTCATAAGTTTAAGTGAATGAATGTGTACATGTTCTGTTATTTGTTCCCAAAACACCAGTGCTTGCAGTATCTGGCCTGTAAAGTAGGTTGTTTAATTTATTGATAATTTTAATTGATCTTTTAACTGGGACACATTTAAAAGTTACTTCTTTTTTTTGAGACAGGGTCTTGCTTTTGTGGTTCAGGCTGGCCCTGAGCTCAGCCTTGAACTCACAGCCATCCTCCTGCCTCTGCCTCCCAAGTGCTAGGATTATGGGTGTGAGCCATTGTGCCCCAGCAGTGTGGTATATGGATCTGATTGCTGGTGGGCATGAGTCTCCACACCCAGCATTGTTGTATGTGGTCAGTGGGGATCGAACTTGGGTCCTTGCAGTTGTAAGACAGGCACTGGAACCACTGAGCTAAATCCCCAACCTAAAAGTTATTTCTTAAGCTTTGGATTTAAAAAAGTCTAATGTATATAAAAGCAGAAGAAATAGTAAAATTAATTTCCTTAAACTTGTATCCATCTCCCAGATTCAACAATGATTACGATTTTGCCACGCATGTTTCACTTCTCATCTTCCCCATCCCATGACCAGATATTTTAAATAGAAGAAATTGTGTCATTTTACCTATAACATTTCTTAGTATAGATCTTTTAAAAATGAGAATTTTTCCCCTCTTTCTTCTGGTGGTGTGGGGACTCGAATCCAGGGGATTATGCATGTGGACACATCTTATGATTGTGCTGTATCCCCAGCTCCAGAATGAAAACATTTTTAATAGGACAGTAATGCCTTTATCATCCTAATAAAATGTAACTATAATTCTTTGGTAGTATCTTGTACTCAATCCATAATCAGATTTCCCTAGCAGCCCTATTGTATCTTTTTAAGTTGGTTTGCAGATTCAAAAATCACACAAGGCCCTTATATTTGGTTTTTATTAAAATCTTCCTAGGGAAAAAATAGATTTTTTTTTTATTTATCTCCCATTCCCCTTCTTTTTTTTATAACTTTTCTTCAAGATTAGGATGCTTTATAATGAAATCACAAAGTATATAAAATGAAGGTTCTGTCTTTTCTTTTAAAATTACTGTACTGTTCTCTTTTTCTTTTTTTTTTTTTTTTGTAAATCCAACACTTAATGTATGTAAATGCAATGCTGTAGGTAACAAACAGCACAGCAGAATTGAAAGTTACAGTTCAGTTTAACTGTTCTTTGATTTTATGCAATGAGATAGCATATATGGAATGCTATGAAGGCTTCTAAAGCTGAAAGTTATTTTATTCTCATTAAAAGTATGTATTTAAATGTATCTTTGAAAAGTTTTATAGTTATTCTTCTTGACATTGTGGTTGTAACGAGGAAGCTTGAGTCTAGGCTGTACTATAGTACTGCATTTGTGTTTGGAAAACTGTCCATGAATGAACTTCTCCAAAATTCAAGTAGAGAATTGTCATCAGCAAACTATTTCTTTTGGTCAACATTTTTATCCATAACAAAGACAAACATGCAGGTGGTTACTGTTTATTAATAAAGAAGTGGTAACCTAAGTGTTCAGAGGTTTTAGTGTAGAGTACAGTTGCGACGTTAGATGGCATTTAAAAAAATAATGCAAAAGAAATGTTTTGAGTTGCTGATGTTGTTGCAGAATTTAGGAAACCAGAGGGATGGAGGGGAATACGGGGATTTATTTAGGTGCACACGGCCCCAGAGTATTCACATCCAAAGGCTGAGCCATGAACAGAAAAGAGGCTCTACTTTTATATACATGGCCAGAGGGGCAGAGAAGCAGGTTTCCAGAAGCAGGACATAGACAGTTCAACAGTTAGTGAATTTTGCAGTTTAGCAATCTTGGTGGAAAACTGGTTCTTTTTTTTTTTTTTTTTTTAAGGTTTTTTGAGACAGGGTCTCGCTTTGTGGTTCAGGCTGGCCCTGAGCTCAGCCTCCAACTCACATCACAGCAATCCTCCTGCCTCTGCCTCCCGAGTGCTGGGTGAGCCACCACGCCCGGCACTGGTATGTGGTATTGGTTGCCGCTGGGGTGAGTCTCCACACCCAGTATTGTTATGTGGTTATCGGGGATTGAACCCGGGTCCTTGCGCTTGCAAGACAGGCGCCGGAACCACTGAGCTATATCCCCGGCCCCTGGAAAACTGGTTCTTATACAAACCAAGGGTCATAAAAACTTACTTACATGTACAGAATTAATAGCCATCATAGGGGAGAAAGGAAACTACAGCCATCGGAAGGGGCAGGAAGTTTGAAGGGGAACTGCTTAAGCTTGGGAGACTTGTTTTTTGTTGAAGTTGTGCTTCTGTGTAGATGAAAGGATTATTTTTTGTACTTTTTCAACTATTGGCCTTTCTGTGATATTATTAAGTAAACAGCAGCTGAATTGCAGGGTTGTTTTGTTTATGTTTTCGGTTATGTGATGAGGAAGCACATCCTATAATCTGTCTGCCAAAGAACTGAAAGAAAAAAATCTCAAGAAAAGATACTTGAAGTGTCATTCTCTAGAGTGCATCTTAACTAGCATTAATGTGGAAGTGACTGAGACTACAGGAAAACCCGGTTCAGAGAATGTGGCAGAGAATAGCTGTTCACAGAAAAATCAGCAAGAGACAATGCATACAAACGAAAGGTTGTATACTAAGACAGTTAAATGGTATTGGGGAGAACCAAATTAGGAAAAGAGCAAAAATTGAAATATCAGATTGTTGACCAAAAAAAATTGTTGACAAGTTGCAAAAAGAAAATGAAAGGTATATGTGTTTTGTAGTATATGTGATAAATCTAAGGAGCTGAATTATTGACTAGAATACTATCTGTAGCATACTAATAAATGAACAGTTTCTTTGTTCTTTTCAATAGTAACTAATTACTTCAGGCTATTATCTTGGGTAAAAGTTTAAGATGTACCACTGCCCCAACTTTTTGTTTTTGTTTTTATTTGAGCAAAATTGGAAATTTTTTAGATCTGAAAAGATCACTTTTAAATTAATCCAAGAAACATGTATATTAAGGGAAGTTCTAAAGAACTTTTGTGTTTGTAATTGAAAATGACAACTAGATTTCATCAGAATATTACTGTCCTTTAATATTGTTTTTCTGTCCTTCATGATCCGTTTAAGGAGGAAGAAAAGCTTGGCACTAAGCTCTGGGGAATACATAAGAAGGAAAAATAGGGGAAGAAAATGATAACAGAAATTTGCACGTTGTTTTTGGGCTTTCTTATCTCTAGCCTAAGTGCCAAGAGAGTGTGGGATGTTAGTCTTGCTGTCTAAACTGATAGTGGCAGTGCTGGCTGGCGGCGATATAATTGCTCTCCAAGAGTATAGTCAGCAAGTTTTTTGTGAGTACTTTTATCCATTTGTCCAGAGTATATGTGTTGTCTTTTTTTTTTTGAGACGAGGTCTTGGTTTGTAGTTTAAGCTTGTCCTGAACTCAGCCTCAAGCTAAGCAATCCTGCCTCTGCTTCCGGAGTGCTGGGATTACAGGTGTGAGCCACCACGCCCAGCACTGTATTATGTGGTACTGATTGCTCGTGGGCATAAGTCTCCATGCCCAGCATTGTTGTATGTGGTTACCAGGGATGGAACCCAGGCCTTTGTGCTTGCAAGATGGGTGCCGGATCCAGTGAGCTAAATCCTCAGCCTTATATGTGTTGTTTTGCACTTTAGCTTGATCTGTAGGCCAGCAGTTCTTTATGGGTAAGATTTGAGCATCTGTTTAAAATCTTAAGTGAAAAAATTTTTAAAGATGAACGAAATGACAGAAAAACACAGCAAAAGGACAAATGATGAATCCACCTCTCCTCACTGTTTTGATCTTTTGCCCCTTTCATTCTTTGTTACCTAGCATTAGATTTGGCTTCTCTTAAAAGATTTCTCAATTCTCTCTTCCTCCACAGAAAGGTGCTTTACATAAGATAGAATTTTTTTTCCTTTCCAGTATGGTACTTGCGTTACAGCCTTGCACTCAGCTCCTTTGGTCTTCTCAAGGTTATCTCATGATTATAGAGAAGGTCCATAAAGGTCCATCCACCATGTTCACATTCCAGGCTATAGCTCAAGGGAGGGATAAGAGCACAAGGGTCCACCTTCTAGGTAAGTCAGTGTCCACTGGTGATATCTGCTTTATCTCATTGTCACCTTACTCTGTCATCAGGAGATATCAGTTGCCACCTTTAGCAATATAGCTAAAGGTGATTCTAAGAAAGGGCTGGAAAGTAAGTACTGAACATGTAGCAGTCTCCTACAATTTAGATCTTTTATATAAAAAGGTTTTTTTTTGTTTTTTTTTTTTTAATTTTTTAATCTTTATTGGTACATTACATATATGCATCATGATTGCACTCCATAATGGGGATTTGTACCAGTATAAGACACAACTTAATTCTCATTTTTTCCCATAGCCCTACCCAGCCTACCGGCCCCCCGTATACATAAAATTTGTTTCCTTACTTTTTTGTTACAATTTCATCATTTTTCCCCCTTCACCCTATTTTACATTGAGCATTATTCTATTTCACAATATATAACATACAATTCTAGGACTCATTTACATCTTTATTTTCTCATACCAGAGAAAAGATGTGATATGTACCTATCTGTGCCCTATTTATTTCACTTATGAGGAGAGGATATCCTCAAGGTATGTCCATTTAAGTATAAATGAATCAAACTTACCATTTTTTATGGCAGAGTAATACTCCATTCTGTAGAAGAACCACATATATAAACAGTTTTAATATATTTGATGTTATCTCTTCCTCTTTAGAACTAAACACTAGTAAGCATTTGGAATATAGTACTATTTCATCTTTATTGTATGTTTTTGCTCAGAGACAATATGTTTTAAAAACTATAATGTAAATGGAATGCTGTACCTATTTTGTAAATTGATTTTTGTCTCAACATTGCTTATTGATATTTATAGTTCAGTTTATTAATTTTACTGCTTTGTAATTGTGTAATTTTCTATCCACAATATATTTTCCTCCTCTTGATATACATTTAGGTTATTTTGGACAGTGAGAGGAGACCATTCACTACAGATCATGTTTCCTTGTCTGCTAATATAAACATTTCTTCAGAGCATGAACCTAGATACCAAATTACTGAGCGGTGGGGTAATATTTCTTCATCTTTACCAGATATTGCCAGATTATTCCAAAGTAGCTGTGCCAAATTACACTTGAAACAATAGTTATAAGTGTTCCCTTTATTTCCTACTACTACTGTGTTTTTACCCATATTTGAAGTTATTTTTCTGAATACCACTGAGGTTGAGCATATTTTTATTGTTTAGTTGGTTCTAGTTCCTTGTCTGTTTGTTTGGTGTGATTTGGAGATATTTTAAAACACATTCTGGTGCTATCTCAGGGAAAGTTAGTCCTGATGCATAAGAAGTCGGTCTCTTACTTCCTTGGTTCTTGTTTTTTTGAACCCTCGAAGCAAGAATCCAATCAAGACAAGTTTTAGAGGGGACTGTGCATAAATACAGATGTAATTTATTGTAGAGTAGGTATTGTCAAGCAGGACAGTTGGTGGTACCATGAAGGCTTCTGCCCTGAGTGTGAAATGCACACCAAGTTTATTCGTGGTATTTAGAGAACTGGGATAATTTTGAGGTTTATTGATGGTTTTATTTAGAAGTTACTTTGGAAATTGTAGATTGTCTTCAAGGCCTTTTAGAAGGTCAGTGTTTTCTTTCAAGGGGTTTAATCATGTAAGGAACTTATGAAAGATAAATTCTTGATTTAAGCAGATCAAGGGGAGGCTATACAAAATTTGTATATGCTATACAAATATAGCATGACCAAAAATTGCATATTTTCTTAATTTCTTAATTTCGTAATTTCTTAATTTTCTTTCGGATTATTTTACTCTTTACTTTTCAACTTTGATTTTTAACTTTTACGTGTGTGTGTGTGTGTGTGTGTGTGTGTGTGTGTGTGTTTTGTTGTTTGCAGTAGAAGGATTGAACCGAGGGCCTTCACGTGAAACCATATCCCCATATCAAGGCAGAAGAGTCTTTAAAGAACATTTCCTTTCCTGATACTGAGCTTATAGGATGTGGCAGCCAGAAATGCTATATCCAAAAATACTTGTTTTGGAGTTAGACAGGAGGTATCCGAAGTAATGTGCAGTGTGTAACCTTAAAATGTCATTGTGCTCTGTGCAGTTACTTTGGGAGGGAGACCTAACAAATGAATATCAATATATTATACACTGAAGTTTTTCTTTACTTAGCTGGAAATGTGTGCTATTTTGGGCCTCTATTATGTCCCTCAGGTCTGATAATGTCTGCTTACCGGCATAACAGTACTAATATTTTGGTTATGGTTTGTTTTGTGGATGCCTTTTCTTCTAATCTTTGACCAGTCTTTTAACTGTCTATATCTTTGATTGTATTAAAAAAAAAAACCTTCTCACGTAGTAGCTTTTTTTGAGCCTTTATTTTGTGCTATTTTTATATTAAGCAATTCTCTCCCATTTAGTAACATGAAGATATATGCCTATATTTTTTTTAAAGTTGTAGAGATTTGTATTCTTATTTTAAATTCATTTGGAGCTGATTTTTTGGTATGGTATAAGATAAGAATTTTATTTTTACATATGGTTGAACATTTATTGAATAGCCCATTTTTTCCCACTGATTTATAGTACTATCTGTCATATGTCAAGACTGCATATTAATATGAAGAGAATGTACTTCTTTATGATAGTACATATTTCACATATACACATGGCATCACCTAATTATTTTTTAGATCTTTGTAGGCAATGTTTCAATTATTGGTACAAAAAATAATTCAGTTTTTTTTTTTTTGTATGTTGATCTTATATCCAGCAACCTTGCCATAAAGTTCTTATTAGTTCTAATTTTTCTTACTTTCTTTGATTTACTTTCATTCCTTTTTTTGTCTTATTTTGAGTTTTGTTTTTATTTTGAGACAGGAGTTGGGACCACACCTAGCTTTTTTTGGTTGTTTTTTTGAGACAGTGTCTTCCTTTGTAGCTCAGGCTGGTCTTGAACTGGAAGTGATGTTTCTGCCTCACCCTCCCAAGTTTTCAGATTATAGGCACACACCATCTTGCCTGGGAGTTGTTGGTATCTTCTTTTAAATTCTTTTTTTTTTTAAGTTTTTTGAGACAGGGTCTCGCTTTGTGGTTCAGGCTGGCCCTGAGCTCAGCCTCAAACTCACATCACAATCCTCCTGCCTCTGCCTCCCGAGTGCTGGGATTACAGGCGTGAGCCACCACGCCCGGCACTGTGGTATGTGGTACTGGTTGCTGCTGGGTGTGGGTCTCTTCTTTTAAATTCTTAAATCTTTGTTTCTTTTTCTTGTTGGATAAGACCTCTGGTATACTGCTGACAGGGTAAAGGCGTCTTTGTCTTTTTCCTAACTTTGGTAATATAGTACTTGTGACACTTCCCTAGTAAGTTTTTTTTTCTTTACTATATATTTGGAATAGTCTTTTGCCAGTTTAACTAATTTTTTCCTATTTCTGGTTTCCTGGGAGATTTTTGTTTTAAATATTATGAATGGGTGATGGGTTATACTCTTACATATGTCTCTTTATAACTATAATTTCATTTCCCTCATCTCCATTCTTTGCTCTAATTTAAATATTTATGTTATAGGCTGTGTAATACAAAATTATGACTTGTTTTAATCAGTGTATGTATTTTAAGATAGTGAGAAGGAGCCGGACATGGTGACTCACATCTGTAATTCCAGTACTTGGGAGGCAGAGGCAGGAGGATTGACAAGTTCGAGGCTTGTCTGGGCCACATACATAGTGAGCTCAGGGCCAGCCTGAACTACAAAGCGAGACCCTGTCTTAAAAAAAAAAAAAAAGGAAGAAAGAAAAAGGAATTGAGAAGGAAATAGGTTTTTATATTTATTCATATATTTGCCATTTTTTATATTCTTTCTTTTTTTTTTTTTTTTTGAGACAGGGTCTTGCTTTTGTGGTTCAGGCTGGCCCTGAGCTCAGCCTCCAACTCACATCACAGCAATCCTACTGCCTCTGCCTTCCGAGTGCTGGGATTACAGGTGTGAGCCATCACACCCGGCACTGTGTTATGTGGTACTAGTTGCTGCTGGGGTGAGTCTCCACGCCCAGTACTTGGTGTGTGGTTACCAGGGATTGAACCTGGGTCCTTGCGCTTGCAAGACAGGCGCCAGAACCACTGAGCTAACTCCCCAGCCCTTTATATTCTTTCTTATAGACTTGTGTTTTCTTCAGAATCATTTCTCTTTAACCTGAAGAACCTTTAGCATTTTTTTAATCGTGCAAGACTTGAGAGATAATTGATTTGGTGTTTGTTTACCTGAAAATATCTGTTCCATGTAGCAAAGTCAGAGTTTATTTATTTTGGTAGATGTTGTTCAGTATGTTGTGCGTCTTTTCCCTCGTACTTTCAAGATTTCTTTGTATCTGATTTTCAGCAGTGTAACTATGATGCTGTAGTTGTTGTTTTCAGGTGTAGGTGTATTTAGCACCTTGCTTATGGGTCATTTGGTCTAGATTTACAGTTATTTTTTCCACAAATTGTAGCCATTTTCACCTTTTTAATATTTATATATATGCTTTTATGTATAATTCTTTGTGCTTTCCTTTTGAGACTCTGTTTTTTTTTTTGTTTTTTGTTTTTTGTTTTTTGACAGGGTCTTGCTTTGTAGTTCAGGCTGGTCTAAACTCAGCCTCACACTCAGCAATCCTCCTGCCTCTGTCTCCTGAGTGCTGGGATTACAGGCGTGAGCCACCATGCCTGGCATTATGGCATGTGGTACTGATTTGCTGGTGGGCATGACCACCATACCCAGCATTGTTGTATGTGGTTACCTGGAATCAAACCCTGGCCTTTGTGCTTCCAAGGCAGGTGCTGGAACTACTGAGCTATCTGGCTTCAGTCCAAGTAATCAGTACAATGTGGTGGTTTATCTGGGTTGTCAACTTGATTGGTGTAAGGGGCACGTCTGGTGGGTCATGGACATTGACTCTGGGGACTCTGGCTGGCTCCTGGACTCCTTCCTCGCTGGCTCTTCCTCTGCGCTTACCTCTTGGTCCCCCTGGAAAAAGCAGCTCGGTCCATAATCCCCATGATTCTCCTGACTTGGAGCCCGCTGACCACAGACCGAAACCTCTGGAGCTGTGGATTGTCAGGTATTCATTGTGAGGGAGCACAGCAGCAGGAACAATGACCCTCTGATGATTGTCACCATGACCACACCCTCTCCTCTGGAACTCCAATTTTAAATTTTATCATGTGTCATAACTTACTGAGGTCTTGTTTCATTAAATTTTTTTCTTCAGATTGGATAATTTTCTTCTGTCTTTAAGTTGCTTAACCTTATACTTTGTCATCTTTAAAGCAGTCAAATGAATTTTCCATTTTAGATTTTTTTTGTTCTACATAGTTCTTTTTTATAGTTTTATTTAATGAGAGGATTCTTCATATATTATTAACTTTTTGAACATATTTATGATAGCTGCTTACTAGTCCTTTTCAGCTGATTCCAATATCTGGGTCATCTGTGGTCAACACCCATTGAGCACTCTGAGTCTGTCCTGTGTTGTGTGATTCACAGCCCAGTAAAATTTGAGTAAACTATACGGACATATTTTGGAGTACCTACTTTTATGCGTTTTTCCCTCTTGTTTTCTAGTTGCTCTGCTAGTTGGAACAACTTCATCCTTTGATTCCTTAAGCTAACATGCTTATAAATTCTTGAGTTTCCTACTCTGGGTGTAGGTTGATTATCTGCCTTCAGGCAAGCATCTGTTTAAAGGATTGTCTCGCCTATTTAGTTCCCCTCTTTCAAGGGTTGGCCTCACCCCAGTCTGCATTTTTTTTCTTTTTTGCTCCTTAGTTTCTACTTATATTTGTTCCTGCAAATAGTTGTTTTTATTTATTTTACTTTGTTTTGTAGTATTAAACCCACGCCCTGTACATACCAGGCAAGCATTCTACCACTGAGTGATATCCCAGTCCAAATCATGGTTTTGTATTTTTGCAAGAAATTATAATTTTTCATTTCTAGTTTGGTTTGTCTGGTAGAAGCTGTTCTACATTTCTGTATGTAAGTCTCCAAAGTATGTACTTCTGGCTTTTAGAAATCTTTAAATTTTTGGTGTGTGTTTCATAAATAGCGTACTTTATCATTTATTTATTTAACTGTAGAATACAGTTTATCTTGTGCTAGGGATTAAACAGAGTCTTGCCTTTTTAATAACTGGTATATTTGAATTTATTTCTAACATTTTATGCTTTCTGTATTTATAGTTTTTCTTTGACTTTCAGGTTCTTATTTTTTTTTTTTTTGAGACAGAGTCTTGCTTTGTAGTTTAGGCTACCCCAAACTCATTATGTAGTCTAGGCTAGCCTCAAATTCAGCAATCCTCCTACCTCTGCCTCCTAAGTGCTGGAATTACAGGCATGAGCCATCACACCCAGCACTGTGGTATGTGGTTACCAGGGATCAAACTCTGGATTCTGCGCTTTCCAGGTAGATGCCGGAACCACTGAGCTAAATCCCCAAACCCCTTAATTTTCTTTTGGATTATTTTACTCTTTATTTTTCAGCTTTGATTTTTAACTTTTACATGTGTGTGTGTTTTGTTGTTTGCAATAGAAGGATTGAACCGAGGGCCTTCACGTGAAACCATATCCCCAGCTTTTTTTTTTTTTTTTTTTTTTTTAGTTAAAATCTTGCTAAATTGCCCAGGATGGGCTTAATCTTCTGATCTTCCTGCCTCATCCTGAGACTGCAGGCATGTGCTGCCATACCTGGTTTATGTTTGGCTTAGTTGCTGTTACCTTTTAATTTTTGATGTGATATTTGAATAAAAAATATAACATTCATCAAATAGCTCTGTCCCACTGATGGCAAATGTTTTAGAGCTTTCAGTGATAACAAACAGCCTGCCATGGCATGTATACCATAGGTTTGCCCCCACTGGCCTATACCATAACCTAGGTGTGTGGTAGGCTGTACTACCAGATTTGTGTAAGTATACCATGTGATATTCACACGACAATGAAATCACCTAATGATACATTTCACAGAATATATCTCTCATTAAGTTTTGGTGGGTAACTGTAATGCCATGTCTAAGATGAGCATGTCAGGTACCATGTTTTAGTGCATAGCTATTAAATTTATAGTGAAATTCTACTACTGTGCAGTCTCCTATAAAAGTAGATTCCTTCATTTAGATCTTCTGCTGTTCACCGTCTTCATTTTTTATAGGATATATACGTAATTACAGTTACAGAGTAGTGTATTAGGAAGTTTTTGATTAAACATAGTAGTAGAATACTCAGTGGAACTGGGGGCTTTATCATCTCACATAACAAAGTCACACTTACTTCTTAGGGTTGATCTCACTCTGTGATATCATCAGGGCTTCATGTGTTTTCCATGGTTTTAACTTTGTCACCCTTCACATTGATGATGACTTCCTTTAGGGCCTGAAGATGACTACTGTATTTCTAAGTATGTTGTAGAAACACTTCATATAGGTGAAAAAGTGTAGTTCTCTGTTGGCATCTGTATGAGAGAACATAACTTGTCCCAAATACTTCCCAGTAGACCTCCCCTCATGTCTCCTTGGTGAGGATTTGCTCACATGGTCATAGCAAGAGCAATAGAATGGCTGTTTGGTGTGGACCAATCATGAATGGTTGGCCTACTCTAGAATTATTACTCGAACTAAGTTGGAGGTTTAACACGGTGAAAAATAGGGATGTGATAAGAGAAAAGGGTCTGTTTTTGTTTTTTTTTTTAACCTGGAAAGTTAATCACCTGGGAGTTTTATAAGAAGAGGAAAGAATTTTATAGCATATCTATTGAGTTTGCTATTGGTTCCTAGTAGTATTTTATTCATTGATCTACTCATTCATATTCTAGACATTAAACACATTATATGCCAGGAACTGTGCTCAACATGAGAATAGTAGCTGAATAAAACATGGTCCTTGCACTCATGTGGCAGCAACCTACAGTAGAACAGAGAGGATTAATTACGGGGATAAGGTAGAGTTGCTCTGCAGTGCAGTAAGTTGATTTTAGTAAATTTACTTTTCAGCAGGACATGTGGGACATGGAGATTGGGAATCTGAATTAATTTGAAAAGCCAGTTTGGGGTAAGGGAGTAAATAATGTCAGAGTTGTATTTCTCTTTTCAAAATTTGTGTTGGTTTGCTCTCATGCCTCATATACATGTAAGAAGAGGCCTTGTACTAAAATCTTTTAATTATTAGAGAAGCATAACCGTACATTCCTCATACTAATTAGTACATTAATTACTTATGAAGGTGATCAATTTGAAGACTAACTGAAGACTGGGTTCAAAAACCCAAAGGTACTTCTTATATAGTTTCACTTGGTTGAGCTGTCGAGTGTTCTCAAAATCATTTGCAGAGCCAGTGATGAGATACAGGGCCATATTTATCTCTGAGCCACTCTTGCAGCACTTCAAATGATCACTTGAATTTTTATTGTATCAGACTATATATAAAAGATTTCTCATTGTTTCATCTAAGAAAGTACCTATAGAAATAGCATTTAGTAGGGCTGCATAAGTAGCTCAGCAGTGCAGTGCCTGCCTGGTTCAATACCCAGTATTAAATAAAAGAAGTGTGGGAGGGACCAAGAAATGCCATTTAGTATTTACTGAGTGTATGAATGTTTTACATTCCATCATTTAATTTCTGCTATTTGACTGTGGTATAGTGATGTTTTTCTCATTTAAAAGGAATAAGGAAGCTCAGATTTTTGTTTAATAATTTTTCTAGGGTCACATAATGATTTTTGGAAGTCAAATTTTAATTTCAGCATTTGACTTAATAAACACTTACGTTTTAATATGTTGATTATGTCGGGGGTTTCTGACTAGTCTCAGGTTCATTGATTAACGAGGAGGACTCACAGGCTTTTCAGCACATCATAGTACTAACATCTAAGATTTATTGCAACAAAAGAATACAAAGAAATATTAGCATAGCATGAAATCTGGAGAAAACCAAGCACAAGCTTCTGAGTCCTCACCCTGTGGAGAAACACAGGATGTGCTTAATTCCTCCAGCAGTGACTGAGACAACATGTGTAAAATGTTTTCTACCAAGGAAACTCATTAGAGACTTAATGCCCAAGATTTTTATTGGGGCTGGTCATTGTAATATATACCAAAATTCCAGGTTCCCAGATGGAAAGCAGATGTTGGCACAAACCATATTGTGTACTTAGAAGTAGTTGACAGATTTTTTTCTCTGTGGAAGAATTTGTAGATTTTTTTTGTCCATAACTATATTACATACATACATACATACATACATACATACATACATACATACATACAATGTTGAAGAACAATACAGGGGAATAGGGACTTAAACCACTTAAGTCACAAGGTTACAAAATTAATCCTTACTTCATAAAGAACTAACTTGTGATTGGCTTTAAAACACCTAGGATTTTTTTTTAAATTTTGAGAGGGGCTAAGTCACTAAGTTTCTCAAGTAGGGCTTGAACCTGCAGTTGTCCTGCCTTAACCTCACAGAGTGCTGGTATTACAGACTGTACCATCCGTGCCTGGCTCTTTTTTGATATTAGCAATCTGCTTTATGTTACACAAACAAGACAAAGTGAATAGGGAAAGTTCCATACTTGAAAGTGAAAAACTTACTGCAAGTGTTACTTGGGCAGTGTATTTGTCTATGTAGTGACTGTCCCAAGTATTGGTCGTGCAGGTGGCATTTGAAGTAGCTGATTCTTGCATTGGATAAATTTTATTAAATTGTCATTTTTATAGTTCCTATTATCTTTTAAAAATTAATGAAAAAATAGGCAATTTTTGGTCATGCTATATTTAAATAATTGAACTAGTAAGTGGTTAAGTAGGTTCCCTATTGTAGAACTTGACAGATCCCTTAGCCCAATAATATGCACTTTGAGTCTCCTGCAATAAATAGAGCATGTGTAACATTCCCTTAACTTTATTGATCATGGAATTTCTTTGTTGAGGACTCTGAAATATGGGTCCTGCTATAATGTTGTTTAGAACAAAACAGGTCAGTAAGAAACACTGACTAAATAATAAATGTTTTGTTCTTTAGAACAAAACAGGTCAGTAAGAAACACTGACTAAATAATAGTAGGACTGCATTAAAAGATTTTGGGCAAAGGAGAGATAGAAGTGAAAGAACTTTAGAAAAAACCCAAAAATCCTACATCTTATGCGACCCTACTGCTAAAACCTTCATGAAAACTTCCCTGTCTGGATGCCCCTTTTTCTGTGTCTTTTAAAACAATGTGATTAGGTATTGAGGTGTGGGACCAGGCTTGTGGCCATCTACAGTACCTGGCAAAGTGTCAGAAACATCTTTAGCAAAGATGCAGCATATGCAGAGAAGTGGAAATGAATTGTGACTCAAAAATACTGTACCTTTTTAAAAAGGAACAATATAATCAACAAAAACTAGGAACTATCTTTAATAATGGTGCATATCATTTTGAAAAAGTTTGGGAAGTTTTTAAACTTCTCCCAAGTTTTATTCCTTTATTCCCAACATAACTTCTTTTTTCATGATCTTTATCACTTTATTTTCCTAGACTTGTCGCATCATGATCCTTTGTTGCCTTGCATCTAGGTGTCCCCGAAACCTCATGCAATCCTAGGTGGGGTTTTTTCCCCAAGGTAGCTGGTGAGAGTGATGCTGGGATTAAGTATGTTGCTGAGATTAAAACTGACCCGCCCAGAGTGTGAGTGCTACCTACCCACAGAGTGGGTAGCCTGGAAGGACTATGAGGGACAGAAAGAGGGCTACTGCTGTCACTTGTTGCTTTGTTGCTCTGCTCCCTTCAGCCTACCTGATTTGCTTGGACTGCTGCTCATCCTGGCTCCTTTGCCATGCTACACTGCCTTAGAGCCTGCTGAGGATGGACTGAAATCTCCATAGTGAGCAGAAACAGACCTTTCCTCTTCTAACATGGATGGTGTTATCAGGCATTTTGGGTTTGTCAGGAGCCCAGTTCAGATTCTTAAGCAGAAAAAGATTTGATAGGATTTTCAGGTGGTCACAAAAGCTGAAGAAGCCTCAAGGACTTGGTCATCATTATAGCCCTATGCTTCTCATATTGTGTGCTTCTGTTTAGTCCCAAATTTGATGACAGGTAGGCCTTTTGCACATGGTGGGCAGTGTAACTGAGTCTCCTAGGTCTGTGGTTTAAGAGCCCAATGTTCTGTGGTTGGCCTGGGGAGGTCATTTGACTAATCTGTTGCCACAGCACTGGATTTATTACCAGGGGGAAGGGGAAGGGAACGTGGCTTGATCATGAGCCAAGAAACTTCCTTAGTTCCTACCTGTTTGATATCTGTTCTTTTAGTGCAAAATAATATAAGTAGCCTTTTTAAAAATACCCTTGTGGATGTTAGGACTATTTTGAAGTGAGTAAAGTGAGAAAAGTTTTATGTTGCCCAAGATTCAGTGATTATTGTGGGAAGAGGTTTAAAATATCTGTTGAATATCTTATTTGTTAAAAAATAAAAATGTAGCATGAGGTATGCTACTGTTTTATAGTCATATCCACCCCATAATAAGATTATTTAAGACCTTACAGCATTGCAGTCAAAATAGATAATACAAATTTGCCTTAAAACATAATAAACCTATTTTCAGTGATTGAAAGAAATATGAGTTTATTTCTTTCATTGTAGGTTCATTGTATTATACATTGTATTATTGTATACACATTGTGTACTGTATACTGTACATTGTATACTGTATACTGTATATACTATACATTGTACAATGTGTATACAATACACATTGTATATTGTATATACAATATATACATTGTATTATGTATTGTATTATACATTGTATAATACATTGTATTATACATATATTACTTTAAAAATAGGAAAAATCATGAGCTTTAAGATGTTGCAAAAGTTTGGTTTATTGCTTCAGGAATTGGTATTATTAAAGTATCAAATTACTATATTATATATTGTAAACATATGTATTTAATAATGTTATATTGTTATTAAAGTATCAAATATTATTTGTCCTGAATGGGAATATTTGAACAAAAAAACTTCATAGCAGTCTATACCAGCAGTACCTAAAATAATGTTTGTTCCCCTGACCTCTAACTGTAGAGTAATACTTGAGGAAATACTACTAATGAATTATAATTTATTGGTGGCTTGCTGAGTCGTGTCCTATTGTATGTATGTACAAATTGGACAGCTCTAATCTGAATCCAGAATACTCTGAAATCTGAAACTTGACTGCCAGTGTAGCACTCAAAAAGTTTTAGATCTTGGAGCATTTCTGGCTTCAGGTTAGGGATGCTGTACCTGTAAAGTCTCAGCAAATTTTGTAAAGCTCGAAAAATCCACATAAACAGTGCTGATTCCAAGCATTTTGGTTAAAAGGTACTGAAACTATACTGTAATTTGCTTTTCTGTTCACCAGGTAATGGATGTTTGGATTGTTTCCAGATTTTGATGATTATGATTAAATTGCAATAAAGATTTGTTATGGGCCTTTGTGTTGATGTGTGGTTTTCTTTCACCCGAGAGAGAGGAAAAGGCAGAGTTGTCAGGTATATCTGGACCTATGATATGTGTATGTATTTTTAATAAATTGAATTTATTGGTACATTTTAGGCATACATTATGATCAAATTCCTCTTTGAGAATTTGTACCTATGCATGGTATATCTTGATTCTTATTTCTTATTAATAAAAATTAGATTTTAGAAACTATAAAGCCACGTTTGAAATCCATTGCATCAGATGCTTTGCCAGTGTCCAGAGAGGTAGCCTTTCATGTGAGATATACCATGGAAATTTATTTAAAATTTATCAACATGTCAAATATTATGAGATAAAGTATCTCATTTCTGTTGAGAAAACTATTGTTTCATGACATTGTACCAAATAATCCTTTCACTTTTTAAAAAAATCTGATTTTATTAGTATATTTTATATATACATTATGATCACAGTCAACATTGAGGGATTATACCTGTATATAATATATCTTGATTCTCATTTTTTCCATTCCCCTGTCCTCCCTACAACCCCTGCCTCCTATATGCACGAGCCATGTTTCCTAGTCCTTTCACTCTTAGCATAGCTATCAGTAGCTACACACTGTATGTGACACAGTATCAGTTGTCACTGAAGAAGCATGATTTTGAGGCAGGAATCTGACAGTGGCATCCTTGTTCTCACCTTGTGTCAGAAAATGTCAGTATGAGATCAAAGTCACCAGAGAAATAAGTAATATTTTTTCGGTTTTAACTTCTTACTGGTACATGTTTGCACTACATAATGCTTACATTCCTTGGGAGAATTGGTACATTCACATAACACATCTCAGTTTTCTTTCATCCCTTTTTCTTCACTCCATCCACCCCTTCTCATTTGAAAAAGATCTATCCCTACTTCCTGTTATCTGTCTTTTATTTCACTCTTTATTTAAAGAGAAATCATGTGATATTTAAACTTGTGTGTCTGATTTATTTCACTGAACATGGTCTCAAGACACATCCATTTTCTTCTAGATGACTCATTTATCTGTCTCTGGCTGTGTAGTACTCCATTATGTATAAATACTGGATTTTCTTTGTCCATTCATCTACTGATGGACTTCACAAGTATCACATAGCATTTGTTTCAGGTAATACTCAGGTTGCTAGCCAGCAGCCATGTGAAGAACTGTCATTATCGCCTGCATGGATAGACCTACTTGCCTGTCCTAAGTTGTTTAGAAAAGTACTTCTCTCCTCTGTCCACAATGGAACATGTTACATAAAGTTGCTCCTAGAAGAAGCTGCTAGATTGTTTCTCAGTCTAGTCTGAGCATATGTGTACATGGCTTTCAGCATGGGATGCGTGTAAAGTGTGCTTATTTACTACCTCCTTGGAATGCACATGGCTTGTCTTCCTCCTGATCAGCAGTGACAAAAGTCTCTGATTCTCAGTGTCAGCAATTTGGGCATAATTCAGTACTTCTCTGAAGTCTCTGACTTCTCCAGAGCTCCACGAGGTGAACTCGGTGTTCCAGAAGCATGTCTGGTCAAAGTATCCCAGGTGACTTTTCAGATACGATGATGTCTCTCCAGGCATTTTCTTATGCTATGACAGAATAATGGGTGATGGGAAAGTGGAAAATAGAGACTAAAAAATCAACAAAATTCAAAGCAAGATTAAGTCTCAGATCTTATGAAAACTCTTTGTCTTTCATGTTTCCTGGTTGATACTGTGTAGTTTTGAGGATGGATTTCAGTGATAAAGACGAGGATTTAGCCTGGTAACTTCTTCAGTACAGGTTACAGTGTAAACTCTTTGGGTCTCGCAACTCTGGAGATTGAACTGTGCTGGGATCACTGGTTAGATAAAACTCCCGTGTTTGGTTAGTAGTTTGATTTTGTCTTAAATTTTAGTATAGCATTTGAATAGAAATAGTTAAGACTACTGTGTTGGTTGTTTTGTTTTGTTTTTGAGGAATCAGGGATTGAACTCAGGACTTTGCACTTGCCAGGCAGGGGGCGGCACTACTGAGTTATATCCTTGGCCCAAGATTACTGTATATCATGGATATGAAATAGCAGTTCACTGTTATTTTCATTTATATATCTAATTATAGGGATCTGAGCACATTTCTGCACATTTCTTGACTATTTATGTATCCTTTCTACAGGTTACATTCTGGGCCTATTTTCCCTGCATGTTGCTTTGCAAAAGTTATATGTATAATCATGAAATTTTATATTAATGAAATTAAATCATATTTCTTAGTTTATAATATTAAATTGACCATGTAACTCATTTTTTTTAGGTTCTGACTTTTAAGTCATTCATTTTTCTCTTTCTCTTTATAGGGTATGAACGTGATTTCTGATGAAACTGGATTGGGATAGTTTTCATGACCTTTGTATATTTATATATATATATATATTTTAAAATTTTGCATTTGACTTAAAGTGCCATGAGAAAATTTGCATATTGCAAGGTGGTCCTAGCCACCTCCTTGATTTGGGTACTCTTGGATATGTTCCTGCTGCTTTACTTCAGTGAATGCAACAAATGTGATGAGAGAAAAGAGAGGGGACTTCCTGCTGGGGACGGTGAGTAACATAATACAGTGGCTTTGATAAATATATCAGTAGTTTTTACTAATTTGAATAATATTTTTACTTTATTAGATTAATTATAGTCTAAATATAGATTATAGTGGCTGCACTGTGTGTACATATGTGTGTATGAATGGTTATATTTACAGCAATTATTATGGGTTCTTCTAACAGTATTAAAAGTATTAAAGTATCACTGAATAGGTAAAATCAGTTTTTGTGTTCAGTATTAAGTGTAGTTAATTTCCTGTGGACAATATCACCAAGTAATAACGGGAATCTCATACATAATTAGAACTATCAAAATTATGTAGGAAACGCCATGGTTCTGGGTGGAATATTACAATTATATTATCAGATATCAAAAAAGATTTTTCCTGCTACTCATTCCTAAAGGGAAGTAGTCTTTATAGGTAGATGTGATCTGGAGAGTTCTTTTTGTTAATGCTGTTGATGTCCCCATCTAATACTTTAAGGGAGAACTTTTGGTGAGACTCTCAGATAGGGGCTGTCGTGAGAACATTGCAATGCTGTGGAAAATAGAACATGAAGGACTTAGGTAGTAATATATGTTTGGCGGGAACACTTGGAAAATTCAGTTTTAACCGCTGTTAATCAAACCAACAAACAGATGCTACTTTGCTGCCTCCTCCTTTGTTTATAGCCATGATGAAAACAGCTGCACAGTGAGAGTTGGTAATTCATTTTTTCTAGGCTTTTACTTCTTAATGGTTAGTTTTAGTTATCGAATAGGTGGTTGTACACCACTTTCACTGTTTGCGGAAATTATATGCAAATAATTAAGCTTTCAGTATAACTTTTCTTTGGTAAGATGGCCACATTTAATTTTTCTGTACTTTTATATTGAGAGTGGCCTTTGCTTCCCCTAAATTTGTAATCCAAAAATTATTTATTTGTAATGGTAACTATGTCAGCTTTACATAATTTTTATAGATGGACTTCTATAGTCAGTTCTGTTAATTTCTCCTTGGGAAATTTCCTTAAGTTATGTTCAGTTGCTAGCACTGGATGCTGGCAACACCTTGGCTCACCCCTAATTTATTCTGTAGTTTCTCCACAAGTTTTAATTCTGTAGTTTCTCCACAAGATTATTAATTTGCGTAATATTTGCTTAATGGCTCCGCTGTTTAGTAACTTTTTTGTCCCAAACAGAATGGATTATTTCTCTCCTCTTCTTATTTGATTCATTGTCATTTATAGTGGATACTTACAGAGTTGTGTCTTAAATGCAAAGCCTTAGAAAGGAGAAAGAAGAACTATGGCATGCGAAGATGTACTTGCTGAGGGTTTTTAAAGCTCTGATGTGTGCTAGGCACTGGGCTTAGTGTTACTGATAGATACACAGTTGGAGCAGACAGAGAGACAAAGACATCTTCCCTTCCCTTCCAGAAACTCAGTCTAATGAAAAAGAATAATTGTGTAATGTCAATATAGTAAATATCACACTAGAGATGTGCATAAGAGCCTAAAGGAAGGAATGCCTTGGGGTGTCTGAGAAGGTGCAGTAGCATAAAACGCTTTAGTAGAATATTGAATTTGATGACAGAGGGCTAGGGAGTTGGCTCAAGTGGTATCCTGCCTACCTTTGAAGCACAAGGGCCTGAGTTCCACCAACAAACAAAACAATTGCTTGTACCACCAACAAACAAGAATAAATTTGATGATGGAGTTTAAAACCTATTAAGCTAAAGAAAGAAGCCTGTACAAGATAAACAAGAAAGAGAGTTGATGGATTAGAGCATGAGATAAACCTTTTGAGGTGGCAAAGACCATGTGATGAATGCCACAGAATCTTTATTGCATGCTGAGGATTTTGGAGTTAATCCTCTAGTCATTGAAGGATTTTAAGTGGGTGAGTTAAGTCATCTGATCAGATCTGGACTTTCAGAAGAACATACTAGTAGTCATATGGCTGTGGGACTGGAAGAAAATAAGAAAGATAGCAGAAGCTAGTTGAACCAATGTATCAGTGAAAGTTTGGAAAAGTACATAGGGCCTATAATAAAATGATATTATAATAATGCAATTTACTTAATCTGAGGAGCCACTGAATATTTGGGAATAAAGGAGAAAAGGTTTTACAATGATGAAAAAATTTTTAGAGATTTCCATGGTAAAAATAGCCCTTAATCACACATGTACCACTGGCTTATGGGGACCAGGTCTTTCTGGTTAATAATAGATGTGGCTCTTAGGAAAGGAACAGTTTTGATTAGATTTTGATAATAGAAGCCCAGCAGTGACATTTGTGCAGATTTTGCCCAAGACAAAGATGAAATAGTTCTGATTGATTTGGTAATCGGTTTTCTAGTGACCCTGGCAAGTGTCTCTAGAGTGAGTGTGAGTGTGGAGGCCAAGGGATTTCATGTATCAGTAAAGTAGTACAAATATGTAGCTTATTTTGGGGAAGCTTTAGCATGAAGAAGAAGGAGATCGTACAAAATTTAAAAGAAAGAAAAGTGGAGCAGTACAGTTGTTTTTCTGTGTATATATGTATCAGGGAAGATTAAAATACAAAGGAAGAAAAAGAATACTCGAAAGAGCAGGTTCTCAGCAGATGAGACAGTATGGTACCAAACCATAAGAAACAAATTCTGAAGAGGATGTTAAGGCTAATATAGTTCTGAAAACCACTAGTGTCATAATCTTCAAAGAAAAGGAGTATGTTTTGTAAAAAGCACAGAAGTATAAAGAAAAGGAAAAGTAGTTCAAAAGTAACAAGATAGTGGGCTTTGGAGAAGAGCTGGATTTGAGTTAAATCTGGAGGTGAAAAAAAGATGAAGAGGCTTTTGTAATGAATGAGTGTGTGGTATTCGGTGAGACCCATCGAGAAGGAAACCATCATGGAAGGGTGTGTTAAGAGGGATGGGCTGTGAGCCAGAGGGACTAAGCGGAGGAGAGGTGGTCTTGAGAGACAGTGTTTTTGATGGAGTTTTGAATTTAAAGCTATATTTCTGTAGTCTTATAAAGGTAAAGAGAAAGGAGGAGAGATAGTTCGAGAAGGAGGTTGGTTGATGTTAATAAAAACAGTTTTAAAAGTCTGGCCTAGAGCCGGGGATTTAATTCAGTGATTCCAATGTCTGCCTGGCAAGCACAAGGTTCCGTCTGGTGCCACATACCACAGTGCTGGGCATGGTGGCTCATGCCTATAATCCTAACACTTGCGAGGCAGAGGTAGCAGGATTGCCTCGAGTTCGAGGCTTACCTGGCCTACATAGTGAGTTCAGGGCCAGCCTGGACTACAAAGTGAGACCCTGTCTCAAACAAAAAAAAATTATAATAAGGTTAGTGTGAGTAATGAAGTAGGAGGAACATGTTTAGTGGGAAGGGGACAAGGGAAGATTCTCCCAGATGTACTGTGGGCTAGGAACCAAAGCTTTATAGCACATAGGCCTTTGGAGGACACCTAAGCAAATGATAGCATACACCCCTGTCACTCTCTTGTCAAAATTAATTTTATTCTTTTCTTAACCCTTTTTTTTTTCTTTTTTTGAGACAGGGTCTCGCTTTTGTAGTTCAGACCGGCCTTGAGCTTACTATGTAGCCCAGGCAACCCTTGAACTCCCAGCAGTCCTCCTGCCTCTGTCTCTGAGTGCTGGGGTTATAGGCATGAGTCACCATGCCTGGTACTGTGGTATTTGGTTACCCGGTATCAAACTAGGGACCTTGTGCTTGCTAGACAGACACTGGAACCACTGAGCTAAATCCTCGGCCCTAGAGGTTGTTTTTTTGTTTTTTGTTTTTTTTTTTAATTATGAATAAGTGTTGGAGTTTGTCAGGTGCTTTTTTTGCATTTATTGTGACGATCATATGGTTTTTGTCCTAGGTTCTGTTAATATGGTATATTGCATTTATAGATTGTTGTATGTTGACCTATCCCTGCATTCTTGGATGAATCTTACTTGGTCATGGTGTATAATTTTGTTAATGATTTGCTGAATTCTATTTACCACTATCCTATTGAGGATTTTTGCATCTTTGTTTATTAGGGTGATTGGCCTGTAGTTCTCTTTTTTGGTTGGATACTTCTCTGGTTTTGGTATCAGGGTAGTGCTTGCTTCCAGGAATGAATCTAGGAGTATTGCTTCCCTTTTTATTTCATTAGAAAAGTTTGAGGAGTAGTGACATTACATTTTCTTTAAATTTCTTGTATTATTCAGCAGTGACTGTATCAGGACCTCAGCTCTTCTTTTTTTGGTAGTGTTTGCCTGTTTGTTTTATTACTTCTTCAAATTCATTGACTAATACAAGTTGCTTAGAATTTTTCTGTCTTCTAGATTTAGCTTTGGCATGTAAGAGCCTGTCCATTTCTTCTGTGTTTTCAGCTTCCTTAGAGTACAGATTCTTAAAGGAGGTATTAATAATAGTCTTCTGGATTTCTTCAGGATCTGTTGTAATTTTTGCCTTTTTCTTCCTAATTGTATGGGTTTGGGCTTTTTTTTTTTTTTGTTTCCTTTTTGGTTAAGAGTTTATCTATTTCATTTAATCTTTCCAAGAACCACTCTTTGATTCATTGATTTTTATATTATTTTCTTAGTCTCAGTTGGATTATTTTCTCTTCTGATCTTTATGAACTCCCTTGTACATGTTTTGTGTATAGCTTGTTCTTCTTTTGTTTAGAGCCTTGAGGTTCAACATTATATTATTTAAGGTTGCTTGGTTTTTCTGATGCGGGAATTCACCACTGAAACTTTACCTCATAGACTTGCTTTCATTGCATCCCATAAATTCTAGCATATTTTATTGGCATCATCATTTAATTATAGAAACTATCTAACTTTTTCCTTACTTTCACCTGTGACCCATTGGTTATTCAGGAGGGTGTTATTTAACTTCCATATAAAGTTCTTGTGGTTTCTTTTACTATTTATTTCCAATTTAATTGCACTGTGATCTTATGCGTGGGATAATTCCAATTCTTTTGCATTTACTTAAGCATGTTTTATGAGCTAGTATGTGGTCTGTTTTGGAAAAGGTCTTTTGTGCTGCTGAGAAGTATGTGTTCTGCTGTTGTTAAATAGAACACTGTAGATATCTACTAAGTCAATTCGTTTAAAGGTTTGATTTAGCTCTGATATTTCTTCATTGATTTTTTTTTTTTTTTGGTCTAATGGATCTGTCTGCAATAGTGAGTATTGAGGTCTGTCAACCTCCTCGGTTTCTTTTAATCACTCTCGGTTTGATATCTACTTTGTCTTGCAAATAGAATTGTGACCCCTGCTTTTTTCTGGGTTCCTGTTACATTAGTAATGTGTCCTACTCTTTGACTTTCAGTCTGTTGATTTCTTTTTTGAGTTAAATTTATTTCTTGTATGAAGCATATTGATGGATCTTGTTTTATTGATCCATTCTGCCAATGTTTCTTTTGATTGGTGAGTTGTGACCATTAACGTTAATAGTTATAGCTGATAAGTACTGACTTGCCCTTGTTATTTTTCTATTGTTGATTACCTTTCTTTCCCTTCATTTAATTGCTTTGCCTAGTGGATTCATTTTATTGAGATTTTTGGAATTGTTGCCTTTGTTGTCGTCTTTTTCTAGAATGCCTTTCAGAACTTTTTGAAGTACTGATTTGGGAGATTCATAAATTTCTTCAGGTGTTCTTTATCATGGGGAGTATCTTATCTGTCATCAGTTTTGAAAGATAACTTTGTAAGATACATGATCCAGGTTGGAGGTTGTTTTCTGTCAGGGCTTGGAATACTTCACTTCAGGCTGTCCTTGATTTAAAGGTTTATTTTAAGAAGTTTTCTGTGATTCTGATGGTTTTTTCTTTATAGGTGATTTTTTTTTTCTTTTCACACACCGCTTTTAATATTCTATTCTTGTATTGAATTTCTGCAATCTAAGCTGTTATATGCCTCGGTGTAGTTTTTTTCTAATCATCACTGCTTGGAGTTCTGTATATGTGCCTCATTTATCTGTATCTCAAATTCTTTTTCTATGCTTGGAAAGTTTTCTTCCATTACTTCTGCAGACAAGTTTTTTTATGCCCTTGATGTTATCCTGATACTTCATGGATTCCATTTAATCTTACAGTAGTCTTTTTATCGTCTAGTAGCTCTTGGTTTGATTTCTTGTGGTCATCTTCTATTTTTAAAAGGTCTTTCATTTGATGATCGCCAACCACAAGCAAGTCTTCTAGATCTGATATGTTGTTTTCACAGTGGTGACTCTGCTCTGTATGCTTTCAGTAGAATTTTTAATCTTCCGGAGTTCTATTTGAGTCTGTTGTATGGAGACTCTTTTCCATGTTGGGCGTTCGTGTTTTCTGTCTTTCCCAAGTTCTCCCCTTTTTAATTTGTATTTACTACAGATTCACTAAACATTTCTTTCATTGTAGTCATCATTTTTTAAATTATCTCTTTGGTTTTTGTCAAGAGGGTTATTGATCTCTTTAGTTACTTCCACTGTTGCCATTTCGTAAAATATAGGTGGGAGGTGTTTTATTTCTTCCACCTCATTGCCCCATTGATTTGCTTCAGGCAAGTTGGGGGTTATAGGTTGCTTTTTGCTTCTATGTTTTCTCATTTTCTAGTTTTGTTTGTGTTATCTGGATTAAGGCTTATAAATTATCTGTGGTAGGTAGCTTTATTACTAGTATTAGGACTTCTTTAGGAAAGGACTAACTTTCTGAACTGTCTTATAGGCATAGCTAGCTGGCTATGTTTGGCCTAGCACAGAGATCTTTGGTTTTGGACTATAGCATTTATGCTTCCCAGACAGTCTTAAGTATTGCTGTACAAGAAAGATCAGTTGATCACAATAGTTGTTTCACCTTGGCCCAAATAGTACAGTCAGGAATAACTGTATAGTCAAGCACAGCAGAGAAAATGACTAACTGTGATAACTATTTTACCACTTTTAACTGTAGGTAAAAAGTTTTTATATAAGATCTAAGACAAATCAACTAATTATATCCAGTGAATGCACATTTAATAGATACACTTTATTCTGACGGAAGAAAATTTAAAAGAGATAAGAGGACAAAATAGGGAAATAGAAGACAGAGACTGGCTGAAGGACAAAGGAAAGTTACCCAAGACATGAGAAACTATTGAAGATAGGGGGGAAAGAAAGAAGGAAAAAGCAGTAACAACAAAGTAAAACAAAACAAAACCAAAAAACCCTAAACAGTCTTCATATTCATGAAAAAACAATTTTTAAAAATCCAAAAATGGTAGGAAAAAGGGAAAAATATATCTAATTTTAAGCCTGTGTTTATATTCTGGAATCTATAGTTTTCTGGTAAGTGTCCAGTTTAGGGAATGACTCTGCTCATGTTTGTAGACAAAGAAGTCATTTTGAACCCAGATCCATGCTGGATAATCCCAGCTTGCAGTAGGCTTAGATCATGGTTTTGATTCTGGTACTTCAAATCCACAAAAGTTTAGGCTGATCCTGGCCTCTGCTTGTGGGGTTGGAGCTTGATTGATTCAGCCTACAGTAGTACTCTGGATCTTTTGCTGGCTTAACCATGGTTCCCTTACCTTGAACATGTCCTACAGTTCTCCCTCACGCAATCGTTGTGGGATTTCAACACCAAGAGTCCCGAGACAAAACCAACTATGAGCCGCAGGTTCAGTTGGCTCCATGCAACTAAGCACTGTCTCCAGGGAATGCAGAAGTCACTTGGACTGGAGTTACTCACCAGCTGCAGTGCCCAGCATTCACTGCTAATTCTACTGATGTTTCTCCCTCTGAGTCTCCTGTTTTTACTATGTCTCTATAAATTTGATTCTCCTCCCTCAGGCCACTAGCCTGGGAGCCAAAGTGCAGAGTTCCTTTCCTTTTCTGTGTTAAGATCTATCTTTCCACTTTCTCTGTGGGCTTCAGTTTCCCCTTCAGATCCTTTCTGGGTCCTGGGGATCCACTTCCCTCCTTTTCTTCACCAAATAGTTAATTTTCCAGTGTCTGGATTCCAAATCTTGGAGAGGATGACTTGTTGCTGCTTACCATTCTGCTATCCTCTTGGAAGTCACTGATATGATTCTTAGAAATTATTTTACAGGTGAAATTTTGTGTTTGCTTTCTAATGCTATTAAGTGTGTTATTAGTTAAAATATTACCACCCTCAATAATTTCATCCTGTCTTTGCCAAGGGCATTTGTTTTACTAGTCAGTGTAAAGGCATTATCAGTTATTTTGTGAGACAGGATCTTGCTTTGTAGTTCAGGCTAACATGAACTCATATGTAGCCCAGGCAAGCCTTGAACTCGTGGAAGTCCTCCTGCCCCTGCCTCTGGGATTAAAGGCGTGAGCCATCATGCCCAGCTCAATTCTGTATTAGAATATTACAGTGTATTCTATAAGTTATCTCTCCAATAGTCATCTAACTTTTAAGTTAACTTTAAATGTGGATCTGAAATCTCATCTTGTAGTAGCAAGTTATATAGTATAGTCTCTGTACTAAAGTTGAGAGTACCTGATGATCAGATTTATAAAATACCATAGCAGTAGGGTTAGGTGTGTTGTCTGATTCTGTAAAATATCAAGGTGAACAATAATGGTGCAAAATTTTAAGTTTCTGGTCATATAACTTTTTATGGTATAAGTAATCAAATTTATACTTTGTAGCACTTTGAGTGATACTTTCTTAAGTCTTTTATGTCTCTGCCATGGGAATTTGAATCAGAAAAAAGATAGAAAATTTGGCTTCAAGATTTATCCTTGTGAGCCAGGGATATAGCTCAGTGGTTCCAGCACTTGTCTTGCAAGTGCAAGGACCCGGGTTCAATTCCCGGAAACCACATAACAATACTGGGCGTGGAGACTCACACCCAGTAGCAATCAGTACCACATACCACAGTGCCGGGCGTGGTGGTTTACACCTGTAGTCCCAGCACTCGGGAGGCAGAGGCAGGAGGATTGCTGTGATGTGAGTTTGAGGCTGAGCTCAGGGCCAGCCTGAACCACAAAGTGAGACCCTGTCTCGAAAAAAAAAAAAAAACTTAAAAGAAAGAATTATACTTGTGACATGCATACCTTCTTTCTTTTGTCCTTAAACCTTCATTATTGTTACTGAAAGAGAAGAAAATAGATTTTTTTCTTTCATAATTTCTCTAGAGATGTATGCATTTTAATGTTGTTTGTCATATCCCTGTGTCTCCTATATTTCCTGTAGGTTGGCATTGGGGTCCAAAGCATTGATTTTTTTTTTTTTAAAGACAGCCTCGCTTTTGTAGTTCAGGCTGGCCCTGAGCTCACTATGTAGCCCATGCAAGCCTGGAACTCTGAGCAGTCCTTCTGCCTCTACCTCCTGAGTGCTGGGATTACAGATGTGAGCCACTATGCCCAACTTTATGGTGTGTGGTACAGATTGCTGTTGGTGTGAGTCAACTATGCCCAGTATTGTGGTGTGTGGTTACTGGGGATCAAACTCTGGGACCTTGTACTTGCAAGACAAATGCTGGAACCACTGAGCTAAATCCCTGGCCTGCAAAATCATATTATGGATAGTGTGTTTGAAATCTAGTACTCTTGATAGGAGTAAACTGAGTAATGTGCTTCTAATTAAACTTCTTTAAAGCATCATCTTATACAAAAACAGGGCAAAGATAACAGAATGATATTTATAATCATAGCCACTAGATGTCTTCTGCCTATTCTTAATATTATTTGTGCCATTCATAAAAGATCATTGTTACCCCTGCTGTTTCCTGTTGACTGACTCTTTGATATTCCAGGCCCAAAATCTATTGATGCCCTTTAGTTTTACAGATAAGTAGAAATAAGTTTTAAGGGATTTTTTTGAAGCTCTAAAAATTTATATGGGACATTATACTTCTGTACATTATAATGGTTGAACAACCTTCCATTTAAAGAGCTTACTTTCTTGGCAGACAATAGACAAGATTTTAAAAAATTTAAAAATTGTATTACTTAAAAAAATATTGTATTACTTGAGGGCTAGGGATTTAGCTCAGTGGCACCGTACCTGCCTTACAAGTTCAAGGGCCTGAGTTCAGTCTCCATTATCCCCCCAAAAAAAACTCGCAAAATGTATTACTTGAGTTTCATATAATTTCAAAATTAGTTCTTTATTTTTAATGTTCCTCTTAAGAACAGGGGAAATTATTACGTATTACTGGTTTTGTTTTCTGTTGTTGTTGTTGTTGAGATAGAATCATACTGTAGTCTAGATTGCATTCAAACTCGTGACAATACTCCAGAATGCTGAGATTACAAGTGTAGACCATCACACCACTCTCACTATTTTTTAAATAGATCTGTGAAATAGATTTTTATATTTTGGAAAGAGTTATTGAGAACACTTTGAATAATTTCACATTCTGCATTTCTGGTGTTGGTAGGCTGCTTCATACCACACTACCTCAGACATCCTCCACAACAGCTTTGCCAATTGTTGGGGAGATGACTAAAAAGGTGGCTCTTGTACTTCTTTGATGTCATTAAACTTGTAGGTATTTTGAGGATAACTAAAAACACTGTAGAGGATAGAATTTTTCTGCTTTAAACAAGTAATGTACAAAACATGCTTCCCCTTGATTCTTGGTCTCACCAAATTTTCTCATTTTTAGATAATGCAGTATTTTCCAAATTTAGTATATCTAAAAACCTAGCCAGGTGTGGTGGCTCTTGCCTGTAATCCCAGCACTCAGGAGGCAGAGGCAGGAAGATTGCTGTGAATTTGAAGCTTGTTTGGGCTACAAAGTGAGCTCAGGGCCAGCTTGAACTACAAAAAAAAATAATAATAATAATTAATTAATTAATTAAACAAACAAACCTGGTTTTTCTTGGATTACTTTTAAAGATCCCTGCCTACCCCCACACTTAATAACATCTCAAAAGCATGTAATGGGTGGGGGGAGCCAGGATTTAGTTCAGTGGTTCAGGCACCTGCCTTGCAAGTGCAAGGAACCAGGTTTTATCCCCGGTAACCACATACAACAATACTGGGCATGAAGACTCATGCCCATCAGCAATAAGAACCACATACCACAGTGCCGGGCATGGTGGCTCACGCATGTGATCCCAGCACTTTGGAGGCAGAGTCAGGAGGATTGCTATGAGTTCAAGGCTGAGCTTAGGGCCAGCCTGAACTACAAAAAGTGAGACTGTTTAAAAAAAAAATAGCATGTATTAGGAACAAGTTTGGGAAGTGGTGACTTTATTCATTATTGGTTTCTTTTATGTGCTATACACATACATGCAAATATACATATACATACAAAGGATCGTCTGGTTGTGACTGCCTGACATAGGAACAATTTAGGTTACTACCAGAATTTTAGTTTTAACTTATGAACAGAGTTTTGAGTTATAACCTAAATACTCATCACGTATGCTTACAGAGAGTCTCAGATACAGATTTAACCCTGAGAGAGTTCTGGAAGGAATATTACAACATTCTTTCCTTTGTGGAGTTGAGAAACCTTGGTCAATGTCCTTAAGGACTCTCAAATTTGCCTGTATACAAGAAAGAATCTTTGAAAGCTATGTAGAGGAACCTGAGTCTTGAGTTGACAACTTCTGTTATAACCAGCCCATGAGAATGACTTAGATCAAAGTTCCACTGAATATCATAATAGAACATTGATTTTGTTTGGAATTGTCATTCATAATGTTTTGCCTTCATATCCTTATTAAAATGTTTTATTATTATCAAGTCTAGGATTTTCATTTTGACTTACTTTAAATGGCAGTTTAACTGAGATTAATTCAACATATAGTTGAAAAGCTTCTATAAAGCTCTATACTAGACTCCATAGCAGCATCAATGAAGCAAACCCTACCCAAATGACATCGTAATCTAGTGTGGGGAAGTTGTGTGACAAGTGTAACAATCATTACTTTAAGAGATAGGAGTTGAGTAAAGATGTAAGAATCCTAGATAAAATGGTGTGGTACCTGAGAGTAGCAAATGATTCCTGCAGAAAGATTCAGAAAAGATACAGTCAATAGAAGCCCTTGTAGTTGGGCTTAAAGACAAATTGGGGCCTAGTATGAAAAAGATAGGAATAGGGAGGGTGCTCAGGGAGAGGATGTGTGTGAGCAAAGGCAGAGAAGCAGGAGAGCACCCGGCACATTTGGAGGAAAGTGGTGAGTGGTCAGCCATTGGACTGAAAGATGAAATACTGAGGACTGGTAGAGGAGCACCAGCAGGTGATAGGTTTGGAAAATTAAGTTAAATTCTGTGCTACAGAGGTTGAACTTCATGAGACATTGAGGGTAGCAATAAAGGTTCTTCTTTAAGAAGGGTAGTGTGGTGATAATACTTGAAATGGGAGTTCAAAGTTATGTGGTCGTTCAGATGAGTAGGACAAGGTAAAGAAGTCTTGAGTTGGATTACCAGTATGAAGGTCGAGAAGAGTAGCACCCTTGGAGGTTAACAGACTGGGACAGGGCAGGCCAAGAAATGGCTCTTGTTGAGAGTAACAATGTAAATCAATTCCTATGAAATGGTTAGTTAAGTTTTCTCCTTATTCTTAGTTGTAGAGCCAGTACAAAAGCCTCATGAAGGTCCTGGAGAAATGGGAAAACCAGTCGTCATTCCTAAAGAGGATCAAGAGAAAATGAAAGAGATGTTTAAAATCAATCAATTCAATTTAATGGCAAGTGAGATGATTGCACTCAACAGAAGTTTACCAGATGTTAGGTTAGAAGGGTAAGTACCATGTGTGTTCCTGGCAGTACTTCAATGGAAAGTATGCTGTGAATGAATTCTCAGTAAATTGCACTTTAGTGCTGATTGTTGAAAGTGAATGGCACATCACAAAGTTACTACTTACTGCCTTTAAAGCACAGTTAAATACTGTTAAGTAATGTCCCAAGATATTACAGATCTAATAACTTATTTCAGGCACTGGAAAATAGTTGTTTATATTAATGGATTAGTAGGGCATTTTAAACTTCATTATTACCAAAATATTCATGTATTTAACTTCTTAGAAAAGGATTCAAGTTGTATATAACTTAAAGCAGTAAAATTCACAGTCTTAAGCATACCGCTCACTGAATGTTTATGTGTGCATACCTTTGTAACCGTGATCCAAACCATGAAAGAACATTTCTTTCAATCCTGAAAATTCCTTTAATACTTTTCCAGTCATTGCTCCCACTCCTAGAAACAGCCATTGTTTTGGCTTCTCTAAACAATGTGTCTTTTGTTTAACTTTTAATACATTGGTCCATATGATATGTACTTCTTTATGTCTTTGAGAGTTACATTTTTGCCTGTGTTGGACATTTTCTCTTTTCCTTTGCAGTATAGTAGTTTCTATTGGTATATCATAGCTTATTTATACATTGTTAAACATTTGGGTTTTTTAACCAATGTTAATAAAGCTGCTGTGGCATTTTTGTGCGTGTCTGTTGGAAGACTTAAACTCTGCTGTTTATTTGGTATATATTGGAGGAAGGGAGACTAAATTGTACATTTTATATAGCCTTGGTCTGTGCTACCAAACATTTTTCTAAAATGTTGTATCACTTTAGAGGCCTGTCACCGATGTAAAGAGCCTAGTTGCTCCAAGTGATGAAGAAGGTAGCACAAAGTATCTGGATTAGAGGATAGTAGGCTGAGTTAGAGCGAGGAACCACACAGAAAATAAATGGCTTAAGTGACCAGGTGTGGGTAGCTGCAGAGATCCTAAGCCACCTGTCCTATGTGACTATCGTTAATCCTGGCAGCCAGGTTTTCCTTTTCCAGGCAAGAAACTGGAAGATCTTTCTGAGCAGGTTGATTAGCCTAGAGAAAATATCTCCACATCGATGTTGGCTCTCCAACTAGTCATTCTGATGAACACTCATAGCTGGTAAGCCCCACTCACTTTTTGGTCTTCCATTTTTTTTGGAGACATAGTCTCAGTTTTGTAGTTCAGGCTATCCATGAGCTCACTATGCAGTCCAGGCAAGCCTGGAACTCACAGCAATCCTCCTTCCTCTGCCTCCTGAGTGCTGAGATAATAGGCATAGGTCACCACGCCCAGCATTGCATGCCTGTGGGGGGGCGGGTGTTACTAATTGCTGATGGGTGTGAGTCACCACGCCCAGCAATGTGATATGTGATTACTTAGGATTGAACTCAGGAACCTTGTGTCTTGCAGACACTGGAACCACTGAACTAAATCCCTGGCCCTGGTCTTCCATTTTTAATGACATGATCAGGGAATACCAGACATCATGAAAAGCAGAGCTCAAAACAAAGAGAAAAAGGAAAAAAAAATTGTTTAGGAAAGTAGAGTTTGTAAAAGACTATAATAAAACATCAGTTGACCAATCAGCACTTAAACTTGCTGGATAAAAAAATATTCTTTATCCTTCAATTTGATTTTTACCTACATAATATTCAGTGGCTACTTACTATGAACACTTTAAGCATTACTGGAGTCTTCAGGAATCTATGGTTACAATGATGTCAACATTAAACATAATAAGCCTTGAGCCAGGCGTGGTGGCTCAATCCCTGTAATCCTAGTACTCTGAGAAGAAGTATGGCGGGAATATCACAAGTTGGAGCCAAACCTGCACAACTTATACTGAGACACTGTCTCAAAATAAATAACAGGAAAGGGTAGGAGTTTCTCAGAGTGTGGACCCTGGCTTCTCTCCAAGCACCTCAGTCACACATTCAATCAATAAACAAGGCAAGCATCCAACATTACACTTCTAGAAATCTTAAGTGCCTCAACCGCTGTTTTTATTACAATTTGTATTTTTAATAATTCTCTTAAATATATCATCACTGTCAATGTATTTTATTAAGTATTTTTTGTCATTTTATCTTTACATGGTTCTTTTAAGTAAGTTAAAGATGCTTTTATTGGGCAAGGGATGAAGTTTAGTGGCTTTGCTGCCTGCCTGGCAAGTGCAAGGTCCTGAGTTCAATCCCTGGTTCTGCCAAAAAATAAAAAGATATACTTTTATTAATTAGTAGCTTTTTTTTTTCTCTTGAGAAAAGGTTTCAGTTTGTAGTTCAGGGTGGTCCTGAACTCAGCCTCAAAATTTGCAATCCTTCTGTCTCTGCCTCCCAAGTGCTGGGATTACAGGCGTGAGCTACCACACCAGGCACTGTGGTATACGGTTCAGATTGCTGGTAGATGTGAGTCTCCCCACCCAGCATTGTTGTATGTGGTCACTGGGAATCAAACCTGTGCCCTTGCACTTGCAAGGCAGGTGCCTGAACCACTGCGCTAAATCCCCGGCCCTAATTAGTAGCTTTTTCATGCATTATAAGTCATTTTTTGACAGTTGACACATTCATGATATTTAGAACTCTTTAAAAGGTGCAAGAGATATGCTTGCATGTCACATTTGAGCCTGATAAAGATTCGGATCTAAGAAGGCACCACTTTGTGCAGGCCACATATACACATCCTCTGACCAACCATTGGTCCTTCAGTGGGACTCTGCTAGCACAGAGTAGCCTTATATTTATGTTTTCTTGCCTCACCTGTGTATTAGTATCCTTTTAAAACTTTTTTTTTATCATGGAGCATTTTAAATATAAAGAGAAATATACCTAAAATATACTTAAAAAATTAATACTGATTTATTAATGTCATGGAATACTCAATAAGTGTTCACTATTCCTACTTACATCACATATTTTATTTTTTTTAAGAAGTTTCAGGATAGAAATAAGGTCTGTACATTGCAGCTGATACAGATGTTTATAAATGTTCTTTAAAATAGGAGCTCCTTCTCGATCGTTTTTCCATTATAATTTATTATTTGAAGAATGTGAGTTAAAGTGTCTGTTATCTTTCTTCAGGCTGCAACTTGCTGATTGCATTTCTTTGGTGACACTGAACATGCTCCTGTTTCCTTTCTTTCCTGTAGATTTAGTTATATCTAACTAATGTGTGGATCAGTGTCCTTGAAGTCAAATAAGTTCTATGTTTGTAATAAACTCTGAAATTTGGCCCACAGTGTTGTATCTTTATTGGAGATCATATGTCCTAGTTGTCTGTTTTCTTTTTTTAACTCTTATTAGCCAGGCTTTAGGTACATTGAAGAAATATTTTCTTTTAATAATGTGAATATTGAATATCAAAATTTATGGAGTATAATTAGATCCATGCTTAGCTGAAATTATATGGCTCAAAATACATACAGTTTTTCAGAAAAACAAAAAAGATAGAGTGCCGGGGATTTAGCTCATTGATCCCAGCACCTGTCTTACAAGCACAAGGACCTGAGTTTGATCCCAGGTAACCACATACTACAATGCCGGGCATGGTAACTCACACCCAGCAGCAGTCAATGCCATACACTACAGTGCTGGTTACGGTGGCTCACGCCTGTAATTCCAGCACTCAGGAGGCAAAGGCATGAAGATTGCTGTGAGTTTGAGGCTTGCCTGGGCTACATAGTTAGCTCAGGGCTGGCCTGAATTACAAAGTGAGACCCTGTCTCAAAAAAAAAAAAAAAAGGCAGTATCAGAAATGAAAAGATAGTATCAGTACATATCCTGCAGAAAAATGTGAGTTTCCAAGCACATAAGACAGGGAGAGAAAAAAAGTTGTTCATCAGCCAACATACAGTTTCAGTTGTACAAGATAATAAGTTCTAGAGATCTTCTCTACAACATGCGTATAGATAGTGGTGCACTTAAAAATCTTAAAGTATAGAGCTCATTTTATTTTTAACCACAGTAAAAGTAAGATTATAAGTGGAATTCAAAGCAAAATTACCTCATTTAAAAATTTAGATAAAATTACCAGTTCCTAGAAAAAAATATAGCTAACATCAAAATAAATTATAGCTTTACTCATTCTCTCTCTCTCTGTATGTGTGTGTGTGTGTGTTTATTTCTTATGTATTACAGATACAAATGTGAAGGCAAGCCAGCTTACCTATAGACAGTCACAGAGAATATTTTTTTGAATTTATGAAATTTCTTTTTCTTTTTGGGGGGTTGGGGTAAGATGCTACAGATCAAGCCCAGAACCTTGCACATGCTGGGAAAGTACTCTGCAAGTGACTGTACCCTAACCCTCTGATTGATTGGTTGATTGAATTAATTTAGATATTATAGCAGGGAAAAACACAATTTGTGATCCCACGTATCTAGATTGTACATGTGTTGATGAGACTGGAAATTCTCATCTGTGGTTCTCTTTTTTAGGTGAGTTAGAAACAGGCTCTTGTCAGGAGTGGGCGAGGTTGGAAGTCTATGGTAGATGTGAAACAATTTGAAGAAGTTAACCTGGAAGTTAGTACTGCTGGAGAATACTGAGAGCCTGTTAACAATTTGTGGTCACAAACTTAAAATGAGACCATATAGATAGCTTCTCTTTAGCCACATAGAGCAACTCAGAGATGGAAAACCAGGGCAAAGTTAGATTGAGCTAGAGTTTTACAAAGGTTCATAAAGTCTCATTTTATTTACTATCTTTTAAAAGTTTTCCTTCCTCTGCTAATTGATAGTTTGAACCAATAAAGCTGTATATTCTAATTGTATTCCTTCAGCCATCACCCTGGGGCTGTTGTTCTTGTCTGTCGGAGTGTGGATTTATCTTTACTTACCAACATACTGAGTGCTCGTAATGTATTTTTGATCTGAGGACTCCGATTCTTCAATGCTGAGACATTCCTCATATACTGCTGTTTCACCACTCCCTCCAGTCTGTCTCTGTACCTATTTGTATGTATAGATTGGACCTTCTCTATTTTTCTCTTTACACCTTTTTGGATTGTCTCTAGGTTAATTTTTTGTTAATATCTCAGTAGTGGGAGGAGAGTGTGTGAAGGCCCCTAGAGTGTGACTTTTTCACCACCTTTTTTGGAACCCTCAAAAAGCCCTGTTTGTTTTAGGGCACACAGTTTGGAAGAGGTGCCCGCATCTACATCATCTTGTCTGTGAGAAATGTTTGCTGCCTTACAGAGTTTTCAAGGCATGTTTTCTGGAGGAAACTGAAGGAAACAGTGGCACTGTTTCATTGTTATGAGTAGTAGAAGTAACAGCACTGAGTAACTTGTGATTTGTGATCTTAGGGAAAGAGGTTTAAGACAAGTTCCAGGTCATTCAGGATGCCACTTCCATCCCATATAACCAGATGTAGATGTTTAAAAAATAATGGTTTTGGGGCCAGGGATTTAGCTCCGTGGTTTCAGCATCTACCTTGCAAGCACAAGGTCATAGGCTCAATCCCTGGTAACCACATACAATGCGAGGCGTGGTGACCCATGCCTACCAGCAGTCAGAACCACATACCACAGTGCCTAGCATGATGGCCCATGCCTATAATCCCAGCACTTGGGAGGCAGAGGCAGGAGGATTGCTGTGAGGTCAAGGCTGAGTTCAGGACCAGTCTGAATTACAAAGTGAGACCCTATCTCAAAAAAAAGCAGTGGTTCCATTTTAAGTGCTAATTATTAGGCAGTGTACACCTCTTCATATTTAAACAGTTCAGCAAAATAATAGCAATGTTTTAGTTAGTTTAATCATTAGTTTACTGATGAGGAAATTCAGTCTTAGATCAAATGATTTGTTTGAAGTTGTAAGTGGCCCAAGTGGAATTTGATCTTAGTCTCCATATTTTTTATTTTTAATGTGTGCTTTTAATCACTCTGCTTTACCATCACTTTCATGATTAATCTTAGTTGATCTTAATCTGAATGAGAGTACACTAGAGGAGAGATTTTGTAATGTTGCCTAACACTACCTGACAGATTTCTTATGAAATACATGATTGTTTTTGGTAAAAACTAGCAAAAGACTAAGTTTAGTGGGTGACAAGAGTATGTAGAAATCATAACTGAGAAGAAACATGGAAAAGAGCGTTTGATTACATGTGTATTTCACCTAGTTTGGAAATGTTTGAAGTCTTAGCTCTTCTTTCATATTGTAATCATTAACATAAATAAATGATTGATTAATAGCACAGGCTTTTTTCATTTATGAAATCAGCCGATAGTTTCCCACACAGTAACTGCCATATTGGATAGACTATTATATTTCTCTAATCCTCAGATTCTTTATTGGTAAAACTGGGAGAGTTAGTCCAGGATTTAGCTCAGTGGTTCCTGCGCCTGCCTTGCAAGTGCAAGGGCTCAGATTCAATCCTAGGTAACCACATATAACAGTGCTGGCCATGGTGACTCACACCCACGAGCAATCAGTACTCCACACCACAGTGTGGGACTTGGTGGCTCACATCTGTAATCCCAGCACTCGGGAAACAGAAACAGGAAAATTGCTGTGTTTGAGTCTGAGTTCAGGACCAGCCTGGACTACAAAGCAAGACCTTGTCTCAAAAAACTGAAAAAAGCCCCTCAAAACTGGGAGAGTTAACACCTATGACTTAGGGTTATTGTGAGTAATGCATCTAACTAAAAACAAGCCAGCAGGACTGATGCCTCATATGAGAGCTAGATAAGTAAGTTGGACTTTGAACAGTTGAAAAGTAGCAGCAGTATATCAGGAGAATTTCTGTCCTACATTCCTGAACTGTAAGATACTTGAGTTGATAATTCTCTGATCTGGCCCAGTCTTGCTGAGATGAGTACTGTCCTAAGCAAATGTTGATTATCTCTTTATTTCCAGAAACACTGTTAAGTCACTGAGATAGGTACTCAAGCTAACTCAAGACCATACAGTGTATTTCCTGTATTGGCATTTATTCAGTAATCCTTTTTGCTCACTGGGAAAGAATACTTATTATATAGATTGTCTTTTACTTAATGTTGTACATTATAAATAAAACCAAATGTATTTGTACTTACTGTTTAGAAACTGGGGATTTTCTCCAGTTCTCCTCCAGTGTGTGGTTCACTGCCATTACCCGTGTCAGTTCTCTGTGGGGGTGATAATGCAGTTTGAATAAACTGCCCTTCTCCACTCATCCCCTCTGAGGATATGTTCTGTAAATTTGAAAATAGTAGCAGATATATAGAGAACTAAACACAAAGAAAAGAACTGCCACTACCATCCAGGATCAAATAGAGAATGTTAGGCAGAAAAGTAGTCATTAGATCCAACTCAGCTATGAATAACATTTTACGTAGTCTTACTGTATACATTAAATAATAACATCATCAAAGTTACAGTATAACTGCACCAAGAAATGGAGAGAATAGGAAATGTATGTGCTGGGATGGCAATAGGACTGAACAAAATCACCATCCTCTCTAGAGGAAATCCAGTGAATGATCCCTAGAGCTAGAAATTTAAAATACAGAAAGTGAGTCCTTAAAACTTTGGAGGTAATCGGTAAGCACAATAGGTGAAAAAATTAACAAGGCTTATATTATATGGAAAAGGAGAAATAAGGGAACAGATTTCTTTTTAAAGTATCTAAGAGGTGTTTGATTGTTTAAGCAACACATATGTATAAAACTTCAATTAAACTGAAAACCAGAAATTTGTATACGAAGTTGCTTGGATGATTCTGGTCTTTGCCCATCTTGCACCCCAGCACAGACTCACTGATGCACTCAGTGCTTCTGAAATTTGGTAAGGGAGAAAAGGAGAAGATTAACTTTCCCCTACTTTCTCTGACTTTTAAGACACCCCTCTTCATTCCTTAAACCAGAGAGAGCTCCTCATGGGCCCTTCTTGGGCAACCAGGGCACACTTGTGGATTTTGGACTGTATTTGAGTGTTAGATGGCTGATGCTGGGGTTGTGTAGGAGACCGAAAACTCACCACTGAGTCCGTGGAACTTTGAACTCTGGTTGTCTTCTCCCTTTGACTTGGGACCAGAATCCCCTCATTTAGCTGTTCCATAAATTGTGTGTAGATCTGTGATTCCATTCACTTGCAAGGACAGAATGAAAAAATGGATATCTTTCCTGGAACAAACAGTATGCCCATTTAAAGTGTACTCTTCAGTGATTTATAGTCAGTAGGGTTGTTCATCTATTTGCCAGTTTGGGAAATTTTTTTATTTTAATCACCTCAAAGTATCTCTTCTGTTATTGGTAGTCATTATATGTCTTACTGCCAACCACCTGCATAGACTATAACTAATATAGTGTGTTTAGATTGCTTTTCCTGGACATTTCATGTAAATATAGTCACATACTTTGTAACATTTTGGTCTAGGCTCTTTCCCTGAACATAATATTTCTAAGATTTGTATATGTTTTCGCATGTATTATTTATTACTTAATGTTAAAGCATTGTGTGAATATTATGAATATGCCACATTTTGTCTCTTTGGTCACCAGTTGATAGACATTTGGGTAGTTTCCACTTTGACAATTTCTGTAGAAAATTTTTAGGTATTTTTAGGTAAGTGCCTATGAGTGGAATTGGTGTATCTCATGACAACTCTGTGTTTACTTAAGAAATTAGCCAACTTTTCGAAACGAGCTGTACCATTTATATCCCACCAGCCATGTTATGAGAGTCTAGTTTCTCCACATCCTTATCAGTTCTTCATTGTCTTTTTCACTGTAGCTATTTTAGTGCTGTGAAGTGGTATCTAATTATGATTTTAATTTGCATTTCTCTAATTAGTAATATTGAGAATCATGTACTTATTAACCACTAAGAGGACATGTCTCCAGATTATTTGCTTTTTTTTTTTTTAATTGGGTATCTAACTCAGGAACTTGTGCTTGCAAGGCAGGCACTGGAACCCATGGCTGTATTTATTTTTTATTAGGTTATCTTCTTAATAACGAATGAAAGTTCTTTATATATTCCTGATACAAGTCCTGTATCAGAGAAATTATTTATTCATATTTTCTCTTACTTTTAGCTTGTCTTTTTTTTATTTTCTTTATAGTGCCTTTGAAGCCCAGAACACTTTAATTTTTAAGTTAAATTTGTCAACATTTCTCATGTAAATTGTGTTTTTGTTGTCATATCATACTTAATAGTAAAACCCTGAAAGCTTTTCTCTTAGGATTGGAAGGAAGGACTGATATCACTGCTTTTATTTAGCATTGTTCCGAAGGCAGCCTGACCCTCAGAAGTGCACATTTGGTGCAGGAAAAAAAAGAACTCTCAGAGAGGTCCCCTCTTTCTGGCCCAAGAAACAACAAAGGGTGAGCAGGGAGAGTCATTCTTGCCCTTGTTCTTTGCCTTTTTACTATGGAAGGTCGCAGGCAGTATCGCCAAGCAAGGCGAGCTATAGCTGGCCAAGCAACTGAAAGTATGGTGGACAGTGAGGGGAAATTTCTTTCTGGCCCACAGAGCATGGGTGGTAGAATCACTGCTGCTTTCTTTTTCTGTTTCTTACCACTTAGCTTAGAATACAAGACAGTCCTGCAAAGTGTGCAGCGGAGCAAGGAAACTCAAGCCTTAGCTCTCCAGTTATGGCAGGAGACTTGACATATCCGTTCTCTTCTAATTGGTGTTTGCATTTAGCACAGTTTCATAGAAATACCAACAGAGGATTAAAAATTTAGAAAGACAGAGAAAAACTACTTAAAATAATTTTGAAAAAAAAGGAAATACAGCACCCAATTTAAAGAAAGCTAGTCTTCAAAACAGTGTCGTTTTGGCAAAGAGATAGCTACATCAACTAGCTAAACAGAATAGAAATAGGTCTGGCTAGTTGATATGTTGATCCAGGTGCAAATGATAACCTTTTAACAGAGAAAGGTTATCTTTTCAACATAGGGTGTTGGAATTATATGTGAAAAAATGTGAATATCAACCCAAATTTCATGTTTTATAAAAATTAAATTGAATTGTAGATCTAAATTTATCACCTAAACATTTATAACTTTTAGGAGAAAGTGTTCGGGGCCTAGAGTTAAAAAGTATTTATACATCATACCAAAATCACATTTCATTAAAGAAAAAGTGTGATAAACTTTTTCAAATTTGTAAGCTCATTCTGCTAAAGGCAGTACAAAGAGAATGAAAAAAGAAGCTCCATACTTAAAAAAAATATTTGCAGTCATGTACCAAACTCATCATATCTGGAATGTTAAAGAACTTTTAAACTTTAAACACACAACAAAAAAGTTAATACAATAAAAGTTAGGCAAGAGATTTCATACTCTATCTAAAATTTTATTTGGTTTGCGATTGAAAACATTAGCCATTGTGAAAATGCCAATTAAAACTATAATGAGATAGCACTCTGTACCTGTTTAAAGGATAAAATTAAAGTTCATATGAAGTGCTGACAAAGAGGCAGAATAATTGGAAGTGAGCTTCCCAGGTGAATTTCTGGTGGGAAAGCAAAATGCTAGTTTTCTAGCAAAGTGGCAGTTTTTATAAGGTTATATTTATCATGTAATCCAATGGTTCCATTACTGGGTATTTATCCTCCCCCAAATTAAAACATAATTCTCACAAAAATCTACACATGAATGTTTTAGCAACTTTATTTATAATAGCCAAAATCTAGAAACAACAGGTAAATAGGTAAATAAAGCAGTAAAATTATATTCTGCAATAAAAGTAATAAACTATTGATACATACATGATTTTGAATGTATCTCAAAGACATTACACTGAGTGAAAGAAACCAGTTTCAAAGATTACACAGTGTATGCCTCTATTCATATGGCATTTATGAAAAGGCAAAACTGTAGTAATAGGTTAAGTGTTTGACTTTGGGCAGTGTGTGACGATACAATGATATCACAAGAGAGTTCTTTGAGGAGATAGGGCTGTTCTGTTTTCTGATGGTAGTGGGGGCTGTGTGAATCTCTCTGTGTTAAAACTCAAAGAAATTAACCATTCTATGTCATTTAATGAAAAATGACATAAGGTCAGATATTGATATGGTGTTTAGCACACTGCCAGAAAGAGTGAATTGTTTCAACTTCTCTAAGGAATAATTTCATGGTATGTACTGAAGATTGACTATTTCTAAATAATATGGAAGTGAATACATAGTCACGAAAAGATGTGTATGAGTGGTGATCACACCGTTATGTGTCATAGCCCAGACTGGAAGCCCAGGAGAGGAAGTCCCCTCGTACAGCTGGAATTCAGACAGTGGAGTTCCCTGGATAGCAGGAAAGTTTTGTGGTTTCCCTTGACTTGACTTGACTTAGTATACAGTGCCTTCTAGTATGAGTACTGGTAGGCAGAGCTAGCCAGCAGGAGGTATATTTAGGTGTGCATTTGGGAAAGAAATCAGCTAGAACTGGCAAATGGGAACCTGTCCAGGGTGCAGGCAGGCAGCCAAGACTAGGAATCCAGCTGCTGGGTTGCCTGGGAGACTCACTGAGAATCTGCCTATTGTGATTGTGATCTGCTAAAACGAAGTGAGATTCTGAGCAAGGTCTGATTATAACTCAGTGGATGGCAAAAAAGTTTATCAGATGCTTCTAGGTTACCATATTCCACTGGCAGGCACATTACCTGGAGAGGAAAACAGAGCACAAGGAAACCAGGTAGGCAAATTTCTTCTCCCTACAGTGTCCCTCCAGATCCCTTTATTGACCGCTTAAGTATGCACCATATCAGCTGCAGAAGAGAGCTGCTGATGGTGCCTAGGGCCCTCATCAAAGAGCTGCTAATGAAAGGTCTATGTGGAGCTGAGAAGCAAATACATAATAGGTCCACTGCATAACAGTGATGAATCATGTCTTATAGATAATGCATTATGTGTTTATGGATTCTTGTGTTTTTAAAATCGTTGTCTTAATTTATAATATGGTAAATATCACTAGATATAATGCATATAAAAAGTTTTGGAGGATCTCAGTTTCTGAATGTGAAAAGGGATTATTAGTCAATAAGTTTAAGCAGAATTCACCTGTAATTCTAAAAGTGTAGTAGAGAAGAAACAAAAGAAACCTCTGGGGAAGGTGTGTTATTAAATTTATTTTGTGGAAATTCAGCTATATAATTAGATTTGTATTTTGCTATGTACATTTTATTTAAGTAAAAAGTCCTCCTTTACTAATCCTATATACTCAAACTGTTTTATGCCTCTATGTGCCTATAACTTTTAAAAATTAGCATAAACATATACTGGCTAGTTTTCATAACTGAGTGTGAAGGAGCTGCTGCTTAACATGGTCTTCCTGGTCTTTCTACTCATCTTCAGTTCCATGTCCTGTGAATTCCCCACAACATACACAAGCATGCACACACACCCACATTGTTAGCACATTTTCCATTACAAAAACAAAACAAAACAAAGCAAAAAAAATAACTGAGGCTTCATACTTTATAAAGAAAAGTGTATTTAGCTCACAATTTTTAAGGCTAAAGGTCCAGACAGCGTGACGATGGCCACAATGGCAGATGGCATCATGGCAGGAGCATGTGTGAGAGAGATAATCAGATGGCAAGACAGGAAGCCAGAGAGACTTGGGATCAGGTTTGCTCTTGTATGACAACCTTCTTGAAAGAACTAACTATGATCCTGCAAAAACTATATTGGTTCTTTCCGAGAGCATCACCTCAAGCAATCTCCCACTCGGTCCTACATTGTAAAGGTTTTGCTCCCTTCTACCACCAGCAACTGAAGACCAAGCTTTCAATACACAGATGCTTGTCAGACCATATCCAGACCACTGCACATAGGGAAGTGGTTGCGCGCTATCTCTGTCTGTTTCCCCTCCCCTACTTCCTTCTTTGATTTTATGGTTGTTGTTTGTTTTGGGGTATTTTGGCACCAGAAGTTGAACTGAGGTCTTTATACTGAACTACATCCCTGCCCTATTTTGTATTTTCTGTTTGGAGACAGGGTCTTGCTAAATAGCTAAGCTTCTGGGACTGGGTGGGCTCAAACTTGGAAATTTTTCTGCTTCTATCACCCAGACTGCTGAAGTTAGAAGTACATACTACTATATCTATTCCCTCTAATGTTCTTTTACTCTTAATTATTTTCCTAATAATTTTAGAATTATTTAATCTATCATCAGTTAGATAAATCTAGGTTATTACTTTTTTTTTTCCTACAGAATTACTGTTTGCAGCCTTTTTGTCTTCTTCCTTTCTACTTCCTAACTGTGGGCATGGCTAACAAAGCCATTTGTACACTTTTTCCTGATCATCTTCTTTCTGTGTCTAACTTGGTTTTTGTTGTTATTTTAATAAGTTAACTACATAATCTTTCTGACTTCACAATTTGCTATAAATAAAGATTAATTTGGGGGGAAAGATTATATATAACACAATATGATACAGCTAAATTATGTAAGAAACTCGAGCCCATGTTAATCATCTGCATGCCGTTTCTGACCATAAGGTCTTGTTCTAATTGTCTGCAAGTTGAGCCTTCAGTATACACTGCCCCGTAAAAACACTAACTATTTGGGCTTGCATACTGGAGGTATCTAAAGCATATCATTTATTACTATCTATTTAATGTTACTAATTACCGTTTATAACAGGTTTTTTAGTTTTTTAAAAATTGTATTAAGGATTGAACCTAGGAAGCATTGAGCTACATCTCTGGCCTTTTTATCTCCTAGTCCTCAAACTTGGAATCCTCCTGAATCAGCCTCTGAAGCGATGTGATTATAAGCACACACCATTCTACTGTAAACTCTGTAACAGAGTTTTAATGGGAAATTATTTCAAATATATGATTAGGAATCTTAACATGGTTCCTTTCTTACATCCTAGGCAACTGTTCTTTGGGCCTCCGTCTTTTTTAGCCCGTTTGGAGAGAGTGACTGTAGCGAGGGTAGCAGGCTATGTGGGCCTTATGTTGGACCTGGAGTGAACACAGGGTCAGAGGGGCGTGGACAGTGAAGTTGTAGTGAGGCTGCAGGACTTCTGGATCTGGTGGCTGGATAGCGGGGATATGGGAAATAGGTGATGGAGACTGTGCTCTGAAGGGAAGGCGTATCTTAGGAATGGCTGAGAAGATGGGAGGGACTACAGTGAAGGACAGTGGCAAGTACTTGTTTCTTCTTTTCCTCTGGGAAGGAGGAGGAACAGGGTGTAGGGAGATCTATAAATAGTGACCTCTCCTATGTTGCCCCTTTAAGCCTCTTTACCCTTGTCATCTTTTTTCTCTTGCCCCTTTCTCTTCTTCCAACTGCCAGTGCAGTTTTGCAGCAGAGTATAAGTAAGTAGGGTTGTTTCAGAAACTTCAAAGGAGAGTTTTCATTGGTGTTTTGCTCATTTCCTCCCCTTTTTTTCTTTGTCCACTTCTGGGGAGCACAGGGTTTGAGAGGCCGAAAAAGCAAGAGATAAAAAAATAAGGCTGGTGTAGCTATTACAGTTGTAGATACCTAAGAGAGTTACAGGTACACTGTTCAGTGTCTATGTGTTCTAACATTTGCCCTTTGCTACCTGATTGCTTACTCTTGTTTGTCCTCTAAACTATATACTGACCAACAGTGTTGAAAGAAGAGACTATGTTAGCTAGCAAAGCACTTGAAACATACAATTTAGCATGTTGATTTTTTGTGAGTGTATTTCAGGTGAGTGTGTTTGGTCTTTGTGGTGACTGCATGTAGGTACTATTGGTAGTAAATGAGATGCGTAATAATCTATAATGAACAAGAGTTCGGTCAGAAGAGCTTGAATTGCTAAGTTTTGAATCAGGACCTCCTGCTTCCATACTGTCTCTGCCTTCAGCTTCTCATCTGTGGCTCCAAGAATCTGCATTATGACTGTCTAGGAAGATTAAGAACAGTATACAGGGGATGTGGATTTAGCTCAGTGGTTCCAGCGTCTGCCTTGCAAGGTCCTGAGTTTGATCCCCGGTACCACATACAACAGTGCTGGGTGTGGTGGCTCACTCTATAATCCCAGCACTCAGGAGGCAGAGGTAGAAGGATTGCTGTGAGTTCAAGGCTGACCTCAGGGACAGCCTGAACCACAGAAGGGAGACCTTGTCTCAAAAAAAAAAAAAAAAAAGAATGGGAACTGCTCAGTAAATGTGCCCTCTTCTTGTTTAGATTATAAAATTGTACACTGTAGTGGCTCTGGGATTTTGTTTTGTGTTTTTTTCGGTTTGTTTGCTTTTTTTTTTTTTTTTTGGTCTAGTTGGATTCTTGATAGACTTCAGTTTGGGACTAATAATATAGCCTGAGTTTATTCTCAGGCTATATTAAATTAGATTAAATTAATCAAAAACATTGATCAGGAAGAGCTCCCTAATTTTAAGAAAACATAGAGTGCATCTTTAAAATAATTTTAAACATATTACTTTAAGTGTTATTTGTGGAATATATAAGATGAACCAAAATTTAAATAAATGAAAAGAAACTAAGAATCTCACTACTAGAGCAAACAGTTCTTTCTCTGTTCAGTCACTTTTTCTGGTCCATACTCATTTATCATGTATCTTAACAGTCACTTTTTATAAAAGCAATTTGCTTTGTCTCTAGGTGTAAAACAAAGGTGTATCCAGACAATCTTCCAACAACAAGTGTGGTGATTGTTTTCCACAATGAGGCTTGGAGCACACTTCTTCGAACTGTTCATAGTGTCATTAATCGCTCACCAAGACACATGATAGAAGAAATTGTTCTAGTAGATGATGCCAGTGAAAGAGGTAAATTTTAAATTTTAATGCCAATAACATACTACACCTTTTGTCACTAACAGTTTAAAATATTGCTGTGATTTTTAACTAATAGTATTTTACAAACTTTATCTGAAAATATTTGTGGTCTTTGTGTTCATTCACATGTGGGAAAGTATACTGTTGGGAAACATAAAATACTACTTCAGTGAGTATTTAATTTTTGTGGTTTTTTTAAAATCTTATTTTGGAAAGAAATAATACTTTATAGTACAAATTTTATATAAAAGTTTTTTAAAACCCACAAAATTTTGTTAGGATTTCTTCTGTGAAAAGGTTCAGCCTTGAGTCTGTGGAAAAAGACTAGATCCTCCTCATAGCTGTGAAGAAATGTAGTTCTGTGTGTAATGGGAGGTACCGCATCTTTGACAGCAAAATGAAGTCTGACATGAGGGGACCTTAGTTCTCCATACCTTTTGAGCATTCCTTGTTGTCTTTACTTGTGAGTTTCAAGAATCATTCAAGACTAGGAAATGAGAGATCAAGATAGCTGTTATGTAATGTAATTCTAATGTCATCCATCTCTACTATATTTCCCTAAATATTATGTACTTATAAGAATCAGAACTTTCTACGAACTTATAATCTCATAACCTGTTTCATGAAACACTCTTTTGTTTTTGTTTGTTTACCAGTACAAATCTAGATTTTAATAAAAACCATTTGAAAGCACTACATTTTGAATGTTTGCATTCTGAGGCAGGCTTTGCCTTCTTTGGGCATCTAGACAGGTTTGAATGTTTAGCATCGTGCATGAGGTTAACCAAAGCCTGCTAAGTACAAAGAACTTGACATTTTTTGGAGCCAGGTAGAAATAATAGTAAAACAAATTCAGAATACCGTTTGTGGTAATCCATTTTCCTCTCCGAAAGCCTGGACTCTTAGGATGAAACACTCTTTTGGGGAAAGATATTAATCAAAGGTGCTGTGGACTGGCTTTGTTTATTCTGAATCCTTGGTGCTTTCGCACTCTGGAGCTCTGTAGAGAAGATTCAGCCCATTAGTAATGGATCTTAGTAAACTCAGAAACCTGGAATTTCCCAATTTGGGGGAGGATTTTTTTTCCCTTAATCTATTTAAGATTATTAGCATCATATGATCCTCCAATATTCTTATGTTCACATAAGAAAAATTTAGAGAGAACTACAAAAAATAGATTCTACCTTTTCTTCCTTCCTTACCATCTTTAAACTTCACGACCCTTCGTTTCAACCTGTTATTAATAATCTCACTTTGTTGTCTGTCCACGTTTTATCTGCTAAGATGGCCTAAGTGTTACACTCTTTTTCCTGCTCCCACACTAAGTATGTGCTTTACAATAATTAAGTCACATTAATAAGTGACAATAATTTTAGTCACATCATATATTATTTGGAGCAATTTATGTGTTGGTAAGAATCAAAGTTTTGTTATTGTACAGGTACAAATGAAAAACAAGATAAGAGTTCTACTTTCTCAAATAGCAAACTTAATTTTAAAAATAATGTATAATCTCACACAGTATACAAATAGTATAATACATGTATAATTCAGTGTCAGAATGAATGTTAGTTGTAATAAATTAAGCATGCTACACTTGGAATAATTGCTGTTGACAGCATAAACTTTACATTAAGTAAAGTGGCTACCTGGACAACAGTTTGCTAGGAATTAATCCTCTTTAAGAAAATTAATCTAAATCAATGCAAGGAGCAATATAGTATGATGGGAATAGTTCTGAGAAATGTATTTCATGTCATTTTACAAATACAAATTTCCCTTACACACTTTTTTTTTTAAATTATTGCCTATTGGTTATCTACATTAATGGTATTGATTTTGGCAGATTTATGCATACAAATAACCACTTTGATCGTTTTTACCCTCCATCACTCCCATTGTTCTGTGCCCCCCACTTTACTTTATTGAGAGAGGGTTTCAGTTTATTTATTTGCTTATACCCCCTATCACTTTCCTCTCTCCTTTCCCCTCCCCCTAATTCCTTTCTTCTTCTTGTCTGGTCTTCTACTTTCTTGTCACATTTTTTTTTTTTTAATTCCACATACTGTATTAAGGAGAACATATGACATTTGTCTTTTTGAATCTGGCTTGATTCTCTCAGCAGGATGATCTCCAGATCATCCATTTCCCCACAGAGGACAAAGTTCCTTCTTTGCTACCAAATAATACTCCGTTGTGAATGTATACCTTTCATCATTTATCTGTGGAGAGGACCAAGACTGGTTTAGTATTTGGCTGTTGTGAATTATGCTGCAGTAAACATAGGTATGCAGGTATTCTTGGATATGCTGACTTTAATTCCTTCAGATATACACCAAAGAGTAGTATAGATGGATCAAATGGTAGCTATATTTTTAGTTTTTTTAGGAGCCTCAGTACTGGTTTCCATAGTGGCTCTACCAACTTATATATCCACCAGCAGTATAGAAGGATTCTTGTTCCCCCATATTGTTGGCTAGCATTTATTATTGCTGTTCTTTTTTGTTTTTTAAAGTTGAGACAGGGTCTTGCTTTTTAGTTCAGGCTGATCCTGAACTCACTAAGTAGCCCAGGCTTGGCCTCAGACTCACGGCAATCCTCCCGCCTTGCCTCCTGGGTGCTGGAATTACAGGTGTGAGTTACCATACCCTGCTATTTTTGATATTCTTGATGATAGATATTCTGCCTCAGATAAAATGAAATCTCAATGTAGTTTTGATTTTTATTTCACTGAGGGCTAAAGATGTTGAAGTTTTTTTCATATACTTATTGGACACTTTTGAGACATGTCTGTTCAATTCATATGCTCATTTATTAATGAGGCTTTTTGATTTTTTAGTGTTTTTTTTAATCTAGGATATATAAAATTCTAGATATTAATCCTCTGTCAGAAGAGTGGCTGGAGAAGAATTTCTCTCATTCTGTAGGCTGCCTCTTTATTGTTTTCCTTACTATGAAAAAACTTAATTTGCAGTAGTCCCATTTGTTGCTTGGTATTCCTATGCTATTGGAGTCTTCTTTGCTTGAGCCAGGGGCCTCCAGTGTTTCTCTTATGTTTTCTTCTGACAGTTTCATAGTTATAAGTATTGTATATAGATCTTTCACCCATTTTGAATTGACTTTTGTGCATAATGAAAATATAAAATTTTATGGACTGCCATCCATTGTTAACCAGTATATCATAATATAACGTATGATTGTACAAACATTTATCCTACGAGAAATTTTTACTTGGTTTACTTATGTGCTGATATGTACTAAATTAAATATTCCTCAAGGGCAGATGGTTTTCTTAGATAAAATGAATTATTTTTCTATTTCATCCCTTGGATTTCTCTTGCTCTGTGAGTATGTGGGAAGGCTGTGTAGATTAATAAGTTTTTGTAGGATATGGCCTCACTAGCCATCTGCGTGTAGCCACAGTAGCAAACTCAGTAAACCAGCTGTTTTCCGTTTCTGTGCAGGCCTTACTTCAGACACATCTTGAGCCTGGAGGAAAGACTGGGTATCTACTGCGTTGCTCCTCCCAAGGCACTTAGTCCCTAAACAGGGTCCCTCAAGTGTTACCTCAGTTTGCCTGAACAGGGACGATTCTCTGGGGGTGCATTTTTATTGTTGTTAACTTTTTTTGCCTAGAAATCCTTAAGTACCAGGTCCCCATTTCTTAGGTCTGGGAACCTCTTAGTATTGTTTTCCTGTAGTTATAATTGCAGATTTTCTATAAAACTAAAAGTGCTTTACTTTCATGTATTTTCCTATTCATGAAACACATTCAGGTCATTGTCATTTCTCACCTGGAATGCTGAAATAAACCAACCACACATTAACCCTGCAGTTTCACCTTTCCCATCTGTCCATCACAGGACATGCAGGATGACATGCAAACATGATGATGTAACCTCTCTAAAGCCTGCCCTTACTCCGTCCAGCATCTCTAGTCAATCTTGATCCATTTGCTGCCACTTCATTTCCACGTTTCTGTCCTTTGTCCATTGTTTTGTTTTGTTTTGTTTTGTTTTGCTTTGTTTTGAGACAGGGCCCTACTTTGTAATTCAGGCTGGCACTGAGCTCATTGTGTAGCTCAGCCCAACCTCAGACACACAGCAATCCTCCTGCCTCTGCCTCCTGAGTGCTGGGATTATAGGCGTGAGCCACCACACCTGGCACTGTGGTGTGTGGTACTGATTATTGATGGGCATGAGTCACCATGCCCGGCATTGTGGTATGTGGTTACCTGGGATCGAACTTCGGACCTTGTGCTTGCGAGGCAGACACAGGAACCACTGAGCTAAATCCCTGGCCCTGGAGTTTTAGGTATTGACTTATTTATTATCAGTCTTCTCTTACTAACTAAGCCCTCTATCAGGGCCCTTAAGTTATTATTGTCTGTCTCCTCAGTGCTTATACTGCCTGTAACATAATAAATAATGTAGAATTTACTTAATGAGTGAATGAAAGAATGGGTGATTAACACCATTCATTTACTAATACTGTGTGCATACTTCCTAGTTAGAGTACATAGCATAATAATCTGCTTATGGGCTCAGGATACTTGATTTCATAGTTAACCTACTGAATAACTATTAAAGAAGTATGAAGTAGCTGCTTGAAGTTTCTGTTTCATTGACATGTAAAATAGGACTTGGCATGATAGGGAGGTACCCAAGCTCCATAAACCCAAGGCTTGACTTCTTAACCAATAAATAACTCGCCTCTGATTTCCTCTGTTGAAACTTTATTGTTATGAAATCTTTATCAAAGTCAGGGTCTGAATCTGTAGTTCATGTCTGAAGTTATGCAGCTGTAGCTTCAGGCAGTTATCATAAGGTTTAGAACTTACATACTGTTTATAATTGAGATAATTGCTGTTTTTCTTGTTTTACACAGAAGAAAGGTAAATTAGAGCCAGATTTACTAGACCCTAGATTCCTTGCACTTCTGCTGCCCTTTAGTGCTTTAGCTAATGATTTTTAGATGTCCTTTGAACAGTTAAGTTTTGCTGACACTCTGACAACCTCATGTTTCCTGGTGAAGGGATGCTTCGGGGTCCACATAGGGCATTAGATGTAAAGTCACTTTTACAAACAAGATTCACCCTCATTTTTAGATTAAACGTAATCTCTTCTCATGGCTTCATTTTTGTAGAATAAGTCTTGACTGTTCTATTCTCCTATCCAGTCATCAGACCCTTATGTAATCTGAAAGGAAGACACTTATTTCTTAGCCCTACTGCATAAAATCCACAAAGATACCAAGTAAGTTTGTAAAGTAACGAGTTTTTGGAGTTACTTTAGTATATAGTCATACATTTTTCATTTTGTTCATAGACCAGATAAAGTACTGCAGTATTTAAAGATGTGAGACTTGAAGATTAAATTGCTTTGATTTTAATCCAGTGTTTTCTAAAAACTTAACTAGGAGAAATATTGTGTCTCACATATCAACTTGAACTGATCAAAGGTATTAGAGTATTTCCCAACCACACAAGATTTGGTCAAATTCTAGACATAAAGTATAAATTTGTGTCAGATCAAGTGCTTCCATAATCCTTTCCTTATTTTATGTATGTATGTATGTATGTATGTATTTATTTTAATACCAGGAACTGAACTAGGACCTCGAGCTTGCCACTGAGCTACATCCCTGGCCCACCCATAATCCTGAATTGTTCTTTCTAGAGTTGGCTTCAAGGGTTTTCTTACTGTGGATAAAAGGGTGGGATTTGAAGTCAGGTAGACCTAGGATTCAAATTTGAATCCAGCCCTTAACAAACCATGTTGCCTTGATCGAATTCATGTAACATTCTGGACCTTAGGTTTTCTTTCTTACTTTCTTCTTCTTCTTCTTCTTCTTCTTCTTCTTCTTTGTTTTTGTTTTTGGGTTTTTTTTTTGTGTGTTTTTTTGGTTGTTGTTGTTGTTATTGTTGGTACTAGATATGAAACTCGGCATCTTCTGCTTGTACAGCAGGCAGGTGCTACTGAGCTAAATCCCTAGCCCTTTCATTTCTATGACTTTTTCTGTGTGTGTGTGTGTGTGTGTGTGTGTGTGTGTGTGTGTGTGTTACCAAGGATCGAACTCAGGACCTTGAGCTTGCTAAGCAGGCATGGTACCACTGAGCTGAATCCCTGCCCTCCTTTCACTTCTGAAGTGTACATATTGGCACTTTACTGGGTAGTTGTGAAAATTAAGTGAGGTAAATACCTAACTAACATCGTGCTAAAAATAGTCACAGAATGTTAGTTGCTACTACAGAATGGTGCTTTTTTCTGAAATTGGTACTGCTTACATTTTTTTTTCCTCATAGATGCTCCCACATTTTTACTCAGAATTTAATTAGGTCTTTCTGACCTTAAGGCTTGGCTCATAAAATGATAGTGGCATTTTTTTTAATTTTATTTTTAATTTTATTTATTTATTTTTTTTAGGTTTTTTGAGACAGGGTCTCGCTTTGTGGTTCAGGCTGGCCCTGAGCTCAGCCTCAAACTCACATCACAATCCTCCTGCCTCTGCCTCCCGAGTGCTGGGATGACAGGCGTGAGCCACCACGCCCGGCACT